>CM021101.1:408814018-408870767 GCA_007115665.2 Sequoiadendron giganteum
CATAGAGATATAGAGAGCAAATAAAATAGAGATTTTAACTTGTGAATTGTAGAAAATAGATCTTTTTTGTTTATATTCATATTGCTGATTACATTGCATCAATGCATTGCACTAAATATACTTCATGAATAATAAGTAGATGTTGACATATGACAAAATGTCAATTATGATATAGTGTGTAACTTTGTACAAAGTCAACCTCTAAACTAAGTACAAAGTTAGAAAAATCAAATGTAGCCAATGACAACTACGCTAGAGGGCAGTAGGTCCTGATGATGAAGCTCCTCCTCCGGTGCTTCTAATCAAATGTTCAAACAAGTGACTAGGCACTTCAGCCTCCTGTAGTATCTCGATATCCTCAGGCTCATAAGAATAATCATCAACAGCAATCCATTCGTTCTCTGGATCAATCTCATCAAGTTCAATTGGCTTGTCATCCTCAACAGTACCTGTTTTTGTCCATGTAGAAATTAGTCTTTGCCTTACAAATGAAAAAGATAATGAATACAATTTCAACTAATTGTAAGTATATTGAAAGTCTAACCTTGAGCTTTCTTCAACTTCAAGCGAAGGTTGTGGTGAACAAACACCAAGTCGTTCATCCGTTGTTGCGTTAGCCGGTTGCGTTTCTTGGAGTGTATGTGTTAAAAAACACTCCAAGTACGCTCACAAGCGGATGAACTACATGGCTGGCTCAAAATGCGTCTTACCATCCATCTAAGGTGTTTGGTTTCATGACCAAAATAGTCCCACCATTGTGCTGCAAAAACACATTACATGGAGATGATACCATGTAAGAATATTTTAAAATAATCTTACCGCTTGATGTTCATGTCCACAAAATAGAGACTTTCATAGGTTTATAGAGTCTACCTGGTAGCAAGGTGTTCCTGGCTTCGATGGCGGCTATAGATGAGAGAAAACCCCTTGCTTGCTTGTATGTTGCTAACACTCCCATAGCTGCTTGTAATTGTTCTCTGGTAGCAAACATTTTTTCCATGCACATGAACAAGCCCTGTGTTACCTCACCATCATCACGTCTAAATGAAGAGTCATAGAACAAACTTGGATTAAGATAGTATCCTGCAGCATGGAGAGGAGAATGCATCCGTTGATCCCATCTTCTATCAATTATGTCCCATAATGGCATATACTTGTCCCTGTCATTTTGCATCCTACCTCTCATCACCTCCTTGGCCCTATTCATGGCCTCATACAAATAACCCATGGGGGATTTATCCCCATCCACTAGTCTTAAGACTTTTACTAGAGGCTCTGAAAACTCTACAACTTGTTCAACTGCATCCCAAAAACTAGAAGAGTACATACAGCCTTCCACTGCTATGCCATCTACTAGATTTGCAAAGCCAGACTCCTCCCACTCATTTGAAACAAACATTCGTTTCAAATTCATTTTTTGTTGGCACAGAGTCTGTAGTGCAAGGAAATGTGTTGCAAATCTTGTCACCCCTGGTCGAACCAACTCCTTGCCCTCTGTGAAAGTACGCATCATGCACAAAACCCTCGTGTGATTATAAATGAATTTGTAACTTTGCGGGCCTTTTGCAATACCTCCTTAACCCATTCAAGTTTTCCAATGTCCTCAAAGGTTAGATCAAGGCAATGTGCTGCACATGGGGTAAAAAATATAGAGGGGTATTTGTCTGTCAAGAGCATAGTTACGAGACTCGGACTCGGCTCAGACTCGGCTAGGGTGATTCGACTCTGGGACTCGAGGACTCGGGACTCGGACTCGGCGCAGACTCGACAAAATGAAAAAAAGTTGAAAAAACCCTAAAAATTTAGAGATTTTTAAGGATTTAAAACTTGTTTCAAACACCCTTTATTGAATACAACACAAATAAAAGCAAATTTGATCACATACACAAGTATACAACGATCACATAAGTATAAAGTACACAAATTGTAGTTGCGTTGCTGAAGGAAATAGCATACTTAGATATATAAAATTAGTCAAATGTATACAATATTACAAAACTCATGGAATATGAAATCCATAACATCAAATGTTCCATACAAATATGAAATATCAAAACAATAGCTATAAGTCTATGACTCTATGGCATAGTGGAGCCAACATCCTTCCTACGAAGGCGTCTAAGGGTCCTGAATGATGTTGCAGCTGCAGCCATAGTCTTTGCCTGTGTCTGACTCTCCATGCCACTCTCACCAACAACAGCTATTTCTCCTCGTGCTCTAGCCTCCTCCTCAGCCATGAATACAACCTTAGCCTCTCTCTCTGCTTGGTCCACCCAATCAAGGTCCTCGTCACTAAAAACTGCATTTGTAGCCTCAGTGATCCACTCAGACTGTGGATCAACCTCCTCTGGATTGATCGGGGTGTTGTTGTGGTCAAAAAGCTTCCTGTATCTGAGCCAAAGGTTGTAATGAACATATACCAAGTCATTCATCCTCTCCACTGTCAATCTATTGCGCTTGTTGGAGTGTATGTGCTCAAACATACTCCAATTGTGCTCACAACTAGATGAACTGCATGGCTAGCTCAGTATACAAATGGCAATATTTTGCAGGTTCGGTGTATCAGAACCAAACAACTCCCACCATCTATCTGAAATGAGAAAAAGAAACAAAATCAATCTCATTTCAAGTTTCAAGTTCAAGTTCAACATTTAATAATAAATTATAATATAAAAAGATGAAAATTATGCCCTTAAATATATTTTTACCTGGCAGTAATGTTGTCCTACTGTCTTTGCACATTTTGACGTGCAAAGAAGTCTCCTTGTGCGTTACTAAAGGCATCTATCTCGTGCACTATCTGTGTAGTAACAGCCAGCAACATCCGCTCTATCGTTGAGTAGAGCCCACTAAGAATTTCTCTATCTGCACGAAAATCACGTCGGAATCGGAAGGCCGGATTTAGGAAACATGCGGCTGCATGGATGGGCCTATGAAGTTGGTTTTGCCATCTCCTATCAATGGTATCCCAAATGGGACGATACCTCTCCTCAACTCCACCATAGATTGATCTAATGTCCTCTTTGGCCCTATCCATGCCCTCATACATGTAGCCCATTGCGGGCTTCTCCCCATCTGCAACTCGTAGGAGAACTAGCAAGGGCTCAATAAACTGCAAAGTGCAAACATGTTTCACAAATAAGTGTGAAGGAAAATAAACAAATAAAAGTAAGATATGATTAAAAATTAAAACATAACAAAGAATTAAATTTTACCTTCACAATCTCCTCTGCTGGTGTCCAAAACCCTTGCTCATCAAAAATGCAATCAGCCACAACAATCCTTGCAGTGCTTGTAGAAAAGGATGAGGAAGACCACTCCTCACCAACAAACATGTGCCTTAAAGCTGCCTTTGACCGAATCAAGGATTGCAACGCGATAAAATTTGCTGCAAACCTAGTGATGCTAGGACGAGACAACTCCCTCAACCCTGTGTATTGCCTCATAAGGTTAAGCACCCATGTGTGATTGTATACAAATTTGCAAATGTTTTTTGCTGCATCCACACATGTTTTGATCCATGGGAGCTTGCCAAGATCCTCCATCATGAGGTCAATGCAATGGGCGGCACATGGAGTCCAAAATATAGTAGGGTGCCTCTCCATCAATAATCTACCAGCAGCAACATAATTTGCTGCATTATCTGTCACCACTTGCACTACATTCTCTTCCCCCACATCAGCTATCACCTCCTCTATAGCCTCACACAGGTATGTGGCATTTTTGAATTGGGCAGAAGCATCAATGGACTTCATGAAGACGGTGTCACTTGAAAAAATAAGCAAAACCAATTATTCAATAAATTAAAAAACATAAATCAGCCATATTAAATTATTAATCACTAAATCAAATTCAAATTTCAATGCATTGAGGGGAGTACAATTACCTTTGGAGGAAACTAGAAAATTAAGTAGCGTCCTATTTCTCCTATCGATCCAACCATCAGTCGTGATGGTGCAACCAATCCTCCTCCATTGCATGCGGTGCTCCTCTAATTGTGCTTTCACATCTGCCACTTTTTGAGTCAAAAGTGGGCCCTTTAATTCATCTTCAGAAGGGGCTTTGAACCCCGCCCCACATATGGTTATGGCATCAACCATGTTTTGCCAAAAAGGTGACCTAAAACATGTCATAAATAAATTAATAAGTTACTTACATAAGTATTGTAAAATGAAAAGTTTTAAGATTTTAGCTTTAAATTTGAATTCGATAATGAGATACATCTAGATTCTAAAATAATAAAATTCAAATATAAATTTTAAAACAATTAAACGAAAAAGAATTACCTGGCTACATGGAAGGGAATGGTGTAGTAGTACCAAAAGTCTGCAATTGTCCTTTTTGCTGCATTATGTGCGTCCTTGTTCCAACCCATGCTCTCAAGCGACGGTTGGGAACTAGGAGTAGTGCGTGGTACAAAATATGAGTCCACCCTAGATTTACGAACTCTAGGGCCAATGCTAATACTACCACTACCACTATCAGTAGTAGCGCCACCAGCACTAGGGGTATGCATAGGCATAGCTGGTGCAGAAGCAGTAGCACTAGCACAAGCACTAGCACTAAGACGGTATGGAGGCATGGAAGAAGCATCTCCAACAACACCAAGTCCCTGTCCAACTCCAAAACTCACCAACTCCCGCTTCTATTTGTTTTTCATTTCTTTTTTGCATTTCAAAAGTTTCTAATTGCACCTGCACTTCACGAACAGCCTCAGGAGGTGCTATAGGGCAGCCCACTGCATCATGGATGGGTATGCGTGCAATATAGTATTTTAATCTATTTATGCCTCCATGATATATTGTTTTGCAGTATTTACATTTTGCTTCTCCTTTTTTCATTCCGAGAAAGATTTCAACATGTTTCCAAGCAGGGTCTTTTCTGCCTGGGGTTTGAGACATTGTGAAAATAATAATATGCTTTGATTTGCAAATGAATTTGGCTGCAATAACAAGTAGGGTTTCTAAAATTATTTAAGTTGCAAGTAGGGTTTATAAAAAAAATGCAAACTAAAAAAAACAATGATTTTACAAATTACAATGAATTATTTGTTAAAAAAACACAAAAAAAACCAATTAAAATCAAGCCTACCTCTTTGATTTGGCTTGGAATGCAATGCAAACTCCTCCCAATCACTGGTAATGAGCTCTCAATGCACCTCCTTGCTGGTATGAAGCTTCCCAAATGATATATGGCCTTATATTTGTCTTCAACAGCTTGCTGGTTGCCCTCTCTTCTCCTCCTATTTTTCTTCACAACTCTCTCTTCTCTTATTTTGCCAAATTGAAATGAGGCTGCTTTTAGGGTTGGGGAGATAATATAAGACGAAAAAAAAAAAAAACAAACTTAAACATAAGTTTTATGTTTTTTTATTGTCTTTATAAGTTGTTGTCGCCGGCCGCATCCAGGGCTTGGGACTCGCCAGGAAGCGGCGAGTCCGGCCAGGACGCGGTTGGACTCGGTCGTGTCCGAGTCTGGGTTCCGAGGACCCGGCTAGGGGTGCTCGACTAGGGACTTGCCGAGTTCTGGCGAGTCCCGTTATAATGGTCAAGAGTCTACCAACGGCTACACAAGCTGCAACATTGTCTGTAATAAATTGAACCACATTTAGTGGCCCAACTTCTTTTACCACACAATCAAACATCTCAAACAATGCAACTGCGGATTTGATAGTATCTGATGCATCTAAGGATTTCAGAAATATAGTGCCAATTTCACAAGAGACAAGGAAGTTGATGAGGGCTCGATTCCTTCTGTCTGTCCATCCATTAGACATTATGGTGCAACCAGTCTTTGCCCACTCTAGTTTATGCTCTGTAACAACATTTGTAACATCTTGTACTGCATCATTGAGCATACCAACCCTCAATGTCTCATAAGATGGGGCTTTGAACCCAGGACCCGCAGCTGCAATAGCATCCACCATACCTTGCCAATATGGTGATCTAGCAACATGAAATGGCAAGCTAGAGTAGTACCAAAAGTTTCCAATCGCCTTCCTTGCTTGTTCATGGACATTCTTCCTCCATCCTGTACTCTCCAAAGTGGTTTGTGATCCTGGTGTAGTACGAGGTGCAAAGAAAGCATTAATGTTTCCTCCACCTGTTTTTGGGCCACGCGTTGTAGAAGAAAGTGTTGACCTTGATTCCCTTAAAAACTCACTTGCACCATCATCCTGACCCTGATTCCCTCTAGTTTTTGTAAAATTAGAACCTATTTCAATCCCGGTTCTTGCCTTTTTTGCTTTGGTCTCAAGAATCGCATGGAGAGCCTGTAGTGCTTGGTGTGTGACATATGTAGGGCATGCTATACAAGGAGTGCTATTATTTCCTGGCTCCTTTGCCAAGTGCCATTTGAAACGATAAATGCCCCCGATGATATCATTCTTACACCAGTTGCATTTAACCTTCATTGTACTCGAAACTGAAGTACAATGTGTCCATGCAAAGTCTTTTGGACGTGGCATTATGATCAAATCTGCAATAAACGTTTTTATTCAGTCTACTTTGCCATCAAAGGGCACAAGAAAGTTTGAACTTGGAAGGCATGAATGATATAAGCATGTGTATGTGTTCAATTGTTATAGGTTAGAATTTAGATTATCTATGTTGATCATAAAGATATAAGATCTCTCCCTTGTGTGCGGAAGTGCTGTTGCAGCCTTGTGCTTATACTGAAAAACTAAAAGATATGTAGTTTCTTTAGTTTGTTGACTAAAAAATTAGAAAACTAAAAGATATTAAAAAACTAATGGAAACTAGAAAACATTGCAACCCACTTTGTAAGCTAATGCAACACTCAAAAATGTGAGAAGGCACTCCAAAACTGAAACAACAGTAAGAATAAACACTTCAAAACTGAAACAACACTAAGAATGATTTTTAAAAAAATAAATAAATAAGGAATTGCCTATTGAAAAATCGATCCAGCAGAGGCTGATTGTGTTTGTTTGTTTGACAAATATTATTGTTTTCCTTGGCACTTTCATTCTATTTTCGAAAGCATGATGAGGATATCTGAAAATTTTCACTCTACAGTTTAATTTTTCAAGAAATTACAATGACTTTTGGAATTTGGAAAAAATAGCCAGACATTTAAAAAGGTTCACGTATATGTCACTAATAAAATCTTGATTGATGGTTTTTTTGTCCTTTTCCTAAATACAATTCAGGCTATACATATCTATATATTTATGTATATGCCTATATAGATTTAAATCTTATACATAACAAAATTCAAATGAATCTACTGCTGATATCATGTGTGTCTTCTTTATAAATATGTGTATCACACAATTATTTTGGCTTTCTAAAACTCAGTTTTAATATTTGTGATTAATAATAAGTTGTTAAGCATACTTATTTAATATTGTAGTGATGGGATTGGGTTTTAAAATTAATAACTAAATAAATAAGGAATATTTAAATAAATAAATACAATAAGGAATATTTTAAATATGCGTATCACACAATTATTTTGGCTTTCTAAAACTCAGTTTTAATATTTTTGAATAATAATAAGTTGCTAAGCATACTTATTTAATATTGTAGTGATGGGATTAGGTTTTCAATTTAATAACTAAATAAATAAGGAATATTTTAATAAATAAATACAATAAGGAATATTTTAATAAATAAATACAATAAGAAATATTTAAATAAGGAGAAGCAGCTTGAAATATATGACATTTTTATTTATTAAATAAGGAGAAGCAGCAATGGCGACATATACGACAGAATACAGAGAAACAACACAGCTTGAAAAAGAAAAACAACAGAGAAAATGGCGACAAGGAAATAAACGGCGACAGGGAACTAAAAATGCATATACGTGAAAATAGCGACAGGGAAATACATACCTGTAATTGTCTTCCTTTTGCAAACCCTAAACACCTTCCTGATATTCGCGCAACTGAGAAATGAGCTCCAAAAACGAAAGTCGAGCCCGCAAAACAAAAGACGCATCCAGAATATGCAGAAACGTAGAAATCGCGCCAAAATATAAAGCGAAAAAACGCATTTTAGGGTTTTATTTTCCCGCGAGATTTTCAACCGATTTTTTGCCTGAAAAAATCACGATTTAAACTCGATTTTCAACAATTTTTTCTGGGTGTTGACCGTCTGAAAAAATCGGCAAGGTCCAGGATTTAAAAAAAAAACACGATTTTCGCGATTTCTGCTTCTATGGTTTATACTAGCCGCTCCCATTGAAGTCTGTTATTTTCAGAATCGTGGAGATTGTGAGGGGTTGGAAGGACCTAAGTGCTGGAAAAGTAAGGCCTTGGTATAGGCCATACCACTCTCAGGTATGGCATGATGGTTTGGGGATGAATCGCCCCCTCTTTCTTGGTCTTTAAGTGCTGTTTGGTGATGCAAGATGAACTCATAGCTGTTATTGGATGTTTCAAGGTGGATATTGTTGTATAGAAGGGGTTTTTGGGTGATTACATTGGCTGTTCAGACCTGCAACAACCTTTTTTTGAGTATATCAGACTAGCTACAGAAGATACTAGCAGTTATAGTGAGTTTTCACACTTGTACCTGTGTATACCATCACTTAGTTACAAGGTATATTGATTATTATCGCAACTTGGGTGATGGGTTCATGATTTGCTAATCTCTTGGGGTGTTACAGCAGTCCTTTTTCATATCAGCAGTAGCTCATTTCTTATTGGCGTGATTTTAATTGAGCTAACATTGTAACATTGGATGGTAGTACCGCCAGTGAGTGGTTTGTTTATTGCTGATACTTACTCCACTGAATAAGTGGCCTTGTAATTGCTCACCATCAGATAAGTGGAAGAGGCTTGTTATTTCATTTGCAACATATAAGTTTTCCCATTGAAAAGTGGAAGTACCATTGTAATTCCCGCTGGATAAGCAGGTGTTTGCTTTTCTGTATTGCATAGGCATCCCACTGGATAAGTTGTTTGATTGGCTTGCTGCCTGATGCTTCCTTTCAGCAGTTGGTTTCAATTTAATTGTAATTTTGACATTGTATGCTCTCACCTTGCCCGTCTTGAGATCTTGGTGATTAGAAAGTGGAAAGGAAGTTGTTATGCTATTCATTTATAGTTGTAGCTAACATATTTTCAAAAAGGTATTGAGGGTTGTTATTACATTTTCCTAATTTGAGTAATTGGGAAATCAGAAAAAGATAAGATATTGTGCAAGCCAGCTAATTAAATCTTCCAATCAAATTCAAGTGTGAGGTGGCAATACGATTATTTCTATGGTTAGATTAGATTTATATAAAAAGGGCTTTCTCTCTTAGAATTTAATGTGGGAGAATGTGGATAAGAGAAATAATACGTGACCATATGAGGGTATATTTTGCGAGATTATTTCCATCAGAGGATAATGTAATTTATGTTGTTTTCTTGTCATTTAGTCACAATTTTATAGCATTTCGTTTGTGTTTATAGTAATTGTCGCACAAATATAATATTGGGCCGTTTTCTAAGTAGGTTGAGTTCTTGCTAGCATGGTATGAGAGCCCAATGCCCTTACCCTTCCAATATGATTGAGATCTTTTCAACGTGCTATTAGAGTTGGTCTTGTGCAAGAGTCACTTTATTGAAAAAATACATATCTTAAATTAGTGCTTGAGGCATTTTATGGATTTCCCATCTCTCTTTCCAATTTTTTCTCAAATCCTCTTTTTTCTCCTCATCAATCTCTACAAAAATTTCATGTTTTAAGAAAAAATTGATTGTAGGTATGTTGAAAATCAATTTGGGAAATCTTATTTCAAGGGTTTATTCGATGCAAGAGCAATTCCAAATTAATCTAGGGTCTTTCCTTTTGTGGGAGCTGGTTATGGATTATTGTCTGTTATTCTTAACTTTTCTATCTTGTGGGGGACTTAATCTTGTTGTTCATGGTCAGCTAGTGGCAGTATCCTTAGCTTGCCTTATTTAGCAGCAATTTCAAGACATTCAATTGTTATTTTGTGGCAGCATCTTCTTTCTATATTTAACAGAGCGAAACCTTTATGTGGTCAGTGGCTCTTGTTGGTATTGACTGATCTATTTTTAATTTGTTTTGTTTTTGGCTGGGTGACTATTATTAGACTTGGTGACAGTCATAATTTTTAGTACATTTTTAATTTTGCCTGGAGGTGGTTTTGGTGGTGGTTGATTGCTGGTACACTGGGCAGCAGTCCCTTTTTTGTCTTTATTTTTATTTTTGGTGTGGGCGTGGGGAGAGTGAACAATTTCTTTTGGTAGTTGGCCAACTCCCAGAGCTGAAACCTAAGGCTGGTCAACATGTGTGATAAAAAATTGTAATCTGAAAATTCTGAATTTCCCCTTTGAGTCATTGTAGCTCTTTCATAGGGCCATGGGTATGTGGGAGAGTGAAGTTATAGTCATAATCTGAATTTCTGGATAGTTATGATGGTTTAAATCAAAATGCCTTTACAATAGTGGCTGTATGCAGCCTGTATATATTTTGCTAATTTTTGAGTGATTTTAGAAGGTCCTTATAGCTGGATTAATTGTCTATGAGGCAACGATGTAATCTGGGTTGATAAATAAAATTATAATTTGTTGTCATTACTTCTGTAATCTATTTAAAACTTGTTGTGTCTGGAGGCTATGGGATTAGCTGCCCTTCACTGGGTATTTGATCCTTAATTTCATCGTTTTCAACATTGATGATTTATATCATTATTATCAAGAACAAAAGTGTGAAGAACAAGGCGCAGTTCCAGAGGAAGGAAAGGAAAGTTGGGTATGGCAATTGCCTGAGTGTTGATGTGCAGCATCTGGATGATTACTTCCAGATGCATGACTTGTGAAGATAAATTTTAATATAGCCTTTTGGCTATTTAAATTTATCTAAGGTCGATTACTTATCAATGAGGAGGCGCCTCATTCTACAACACATTAATTATATGATTAATAATTAATATTTAATTATTAATAGAAGCCGACTTTGTGAAAGTCGTAACTCATGAAGAGACACGATTTATTAAAGGCCGACTTGTATTATTAAGAAATACGTCTTTTCTTAATAGGCCGACTTCTTTCTTGAAGAGGTGCGAACCTTCTCCTATTTGTGTTTATATACAAGTTAATGTTCATTCATTTGATCATGAAGTTCATTCATCATAATTCGCATATCTAGAAGGAGTTCGCACTTTCAGCAGATCATCAATTTCTAGCAGCAGATCGACTTCAAGGAGAGTCATATTCATTTGTATATTGCATCTAAGAGAGGTGCTCTTATTCATTTTATCAAATTGGCATTGTGTTGTGCCTGAGTTGTAAGCAGATTTCTGCTCTTATTCAATCATTATATAAGAGATATATTGGCTGGGCTTTTCTCCCTCAGGTTGGAGTGTTTTCCCAGGGTATCTTGCTGTGTTAATTGTCTTATGTGCTGCATTTTCTGAGTATTTTTCAGTTTTGAATTATCTGATCATGAAAAACTAACACTGAGAAGAGAAAAGATGAAACTGAAGCTGTTATAAAAATTAAAAAAATCCAAACAGCCAAGAAGACAAGTGGAAAAGAACAAAAATATTTGATCAAGTGGAGGAATAAGCAATTGAAGAGGCCACTTGGATATACACATCCGAGGTGGCTAAGCAAGTGACTATAATTTCTAGAATCTTTATTAAATGTTGATGAGTTTCAGACTCACGAAATATTTTCATCTACCTGGAGAGATTGATGCATGAGCAATTCTGAATTAATCTTGGGTCTTCCTTTCTTGGGAGCTGATTGTAGATTATTGTTTGTTATTTATAACTTTGCTACCTTGTGGCAGATTTAGTCTTCTTCGTCATGGGTGGTTGGTGGCAGTATCCTTTATCTCGCCTTATTTAGCAGTGGTTTCAAGACATTTATTTGTTATTCTGTGGCAGCATCTTATTTCTTTGTTTGGCAGATCCAATCCTCTGTGTGGCCAGTGACTACTGTCGGTGTTTGCTATTCTATTTTTAGTTTGTTTAAGTTTTGGTTTGGGTGATTTTTGTCAGACTTGGCTATAGTCCTTGCTAGTTATTTTTGGTTCATTTGTAATGTTGCCTGGAGGTTGTTTTGGTGGTGGCACATTGGGCAATAGTATGTTTTTTATTTCTTTATTTTTAGTTTTGGTGTTCATTTTAGTCAGGGTGTCGGGAGAGTCAACAACTTCTTCTGGTAGTTGGCTAATGTCCGGAGCTGAACCCTGAGGGTGGGCAACAAGTTTGCAAAAAAAAAATATAATTTTAAAATTTTGAATTTCCTTTCTAAGTCATTGCAGCCCCTTTCACTAGGCTATGGGTTTGTAGGAGAGTGAAGTTATATCATAAAATCTGAATTTTTGGATGGTTATGATGGTTTGAAATGTTGTTGCATTAGTGGCAGTATGTAACCTATATATTTGGCTAATATTTGAGTGATGTTAGAAGGTCCTTGTAGCTGGATTGACTATCCATGAGGCAAGCATGCAATTTGGGTTGATAAGTAAAGTTAAGAATTTGTTGTCATTGATTCCGTAATCTATTGAAAAGTTGGTAGTTTAGACTTTAGAGGCTGTGGGATTGGCTGCCCTTCACTACGTATCTGATCCTTGACTACATTATTTATTAAGAAGAAATTCAAAATATTAGGTTTTAATACGAGTTTTTAAATTTTGGGGGTTTTAGGGTTCTTCTAGAAAAATTAAAAAATGCCATTTTTTGAAAAATTTCAAGTTTTCATAACTTTTCCAATTTCCCTAGTTCATCTTTAGCATTTTTTTAAGGTTGCTTGATTTTTTATTTTTTTTCATTTTGGGGGACACCTTGTGGTCAAGTTAACCCACCCTAGGCACCCCTTGCCTCATTTGAATATAGCTTGAGTATTTCAGCCTCCACTATATACAAAGTTTGACCAATTTTGTTCGGGCAACCTTAGTTGTCTTGGCCTTGGCCAAGCCAATTTTAGTAGTGCAAACTTGAGACCTTGGTGGTATAGGCTGTTGTGGCCCTGTTTGTTCTGACTTAGGCACAATGGCCCTTACAAGCATTTAAAACCATGCCCACCAAAAGACTTTGTTTGTGGCCTTCTAGCCCTAATCAATTCGTCCTCAAACCCGTCTTGCAGCCCATGTTCTCTGCTGTCAATGGCATTCAACTTGGAAATTCCACCTTGTGTGCAATAAACTCCACCCCTATTGTTGGCAATTGCCCAACTTGGAGAGTGCACTGATTTTTTTGGCAACCCTACCTGTTTTGGAAACCACACAAAAATCCTAAGAGAATTGGGACTTTTATATTGCATGCTTCATAAGGATTCTTTTTCTGAGATTGTTTTATCAAAATTGATTGTTGAAGATTTATGTATGGGCTTGACACGACAAGCAACATGTTCCCCAAATAAGTCTTGTATGACACCATATTTACTCATGTTTGCTAGTGTCAACTCCAATCTTTTGAAGGTCATGACTTTTGAATTGAGGCTCCTTTTTTGGCACCATTTTTCTTGAGAGTGCATTTTTTTGGTAAGGAATTCAAATTTGTTATCATCTCAGCTTCATATTGTAATAAAAACATTTATTTTTTCAGTTAACTATTTTCCATAAATATTGCAAACATGCAAAAACTATTGTATATGCATCATCATAAGCAGTTTTGGGAGATATCTTTTGTAATTGCACTATATATATATGCAGCCTAGAAGCATGAATTAGGGTTCGGTTTCGGGTTCGGTTCGCCGGTTCGGCTAAATTTTTTGGGGGGTGGGTTCGGTTCATTTTGGGTTCGTTAGTACAAAAACATGTAAAAATAATAAAAATATATATATATATGCAGCCTAGAAGCATGAATTAGGATTAGAACATCACATAACATCATATAAACAACAAAACCACCATAAACTTGAATATCATTTAAAAGTTAAAACATTTAATTTTTTAAACATGCATGATAAATATAAATATTCATCGTTCAAACTTCAAACTTCAAGTTCAATATTACAACACTATTAAAGTTTTAATTATCAAATGGATCCTCTAAATCATCTATATCAAAGTCAACAATGACATTAGATGAAGTAGGAAGACTAGATGAATCACAAGTAGTGCCAATGGCACTGTCACTAGCACTAGTATTGTGCCCATGCTCCTGTTGGATATTGGACTCCTCATATGCAACATGGTGGGAAGTGGAAGCATCCAAGTTAGTATCCTCTGGCCCTATATCCCACAACTTCGTGTCCCCTTCCTTGTAGTCACGTTGTTTGTGTGAAAGGGGATGCAAGTTGGAATGCACATATACTAAGTTCTCCGCTCTTTTTGAGAGAAATTTATTGCGCTTTACTGAGTGGATGAAAGAATATGTGCTCCAATTCCTCTCAAATGCGGATGAACTAGCAACCTATGAAGACAAAGTAAACAATTAAAAAATTTAAAATTATAAATGAAATTATGAAACTTTTAAATTTTAAAAGTAAAACTAAAATATGAAAATTTATTGAACTTACTTGTGATAAAACTTTGATTGCAAGGGGCTGCAAATTTTTGAAGTATTGTCCATGGAAGTACCACCAACTATGAGCATCCTTTAAGAACCTATCACGAGAAGCATTAGCATCTAGATGATTTGAGTGCACAAAATCAGTGAACTCATTCGTGATTACAGATCGCAAATCTTGGTCAGGGAAGAGTCTCATAAATGCTGCCTTGTACCCTTCAACCACTTCTAAATCTCTATATGGAGGAAGCCTTCCTGGCTGTGAAAGAAGCTGACTACTATAGTATTTTGGAGTCAATGCAAAGGCAAGAAGGTGTAATGGAGTTGTCATTTTGTTCCATCTTTCTTCAACAATTGTTTGCACTTGTTTGAAGAAAGTCTCTTCAGGGTCTTGCTCTCTTGCATTTATGGTGCACTTGATCTTCTCAAGCATTGAGTCTATACCATCATATATTTCTCCAATGCATGGCTTGTCCATGTCAGTATAGCGAATCATACTCAAAATGGGCTCGGTGAAGCTAAGGAGATACTCCGCACGATCCCACCATGAGTCATCTAATATCATGCTCTTAATTTTTGTTGCTCTTTCAATGCCGCTTTGCCTCCATATAGACCAATTGTTGCTAATCACCATGCTAGCAAGTGCCTCTTTAACTTTCACAAGTCGTCTCAAGACGATTTTATTAGAGGCAAAGCGGGTCTCTGCAACCTATTGCAAATTAAAAAAGAATAATTAGAATTTAAAAATAAACTTTAAAGGAAGAATTTAAATTAGAATGCACAATCAAATTATGAAAATCAGAAAATGACAAATGTAAATATTACTTCACTTACCTTCAATAGCTCCAATTTTGAAAATGATCTAAAGATGCTTTGAGACAAGTGGTGGTTGGTGACGGACATCTGAATGTCCTCAGCCTCAGCATACAATCCTTTGATCCATGCAATTTTATTCCCAATCTTTTGCATCATAAGATTGAGTGAGTGGACCGCACAAGGTGTCCAAAAGATATGTGAATATCTTTCCTCAACCAACAACCCTGCTGCTCTACAATTCTTAGCGTTGTCCGTTACAACTTGAACAACATTGCGGGGTCCCACTTGCTCAATGGCTGCAATGAGAATACTAGCAATAAATTCTCCATCTTTTACTTGGCCCTCACAATCCACGGCTTTCAAAAACATTGCCCCTTTAGGGCACACCGCTATGAAATTGATCAAAGGTCGATTTTTTGCGTCCTTCCAACCATCCGAAACAATGGACACACCTTTCTCAACCCATGAATCTCTTATAGGCTTCAATGCATCTTCAACCAACTCAACCTCCTTTTCCAATAAAGTGCTACGCACCTTCTCATAATTCGGGCCCTTTTACCCTTTTGGAGCTTCATTAACCGTTCTCAACATCTCTTTCCAATATGGAGAACAAACAACATTAAAAGCTAATCCATTGGCATATAGGCATCTTGCTACACATTGGTCGGCAAGGGCTCTACTCTCATTTTGAAATGCAAGTTGCAAAGGCCCCTTTGATCTCTTGTTTGCAATAGGTTGTGCACTTCGAGCTTGAAGATCCGGAATGGCAATAAATGGGTGGTCTTCTACCACAATATTGGGATTAGATGGGGGCTGCATTCCCTTTGATTTTTTTTTAAACAAAGGGTGATTTCCTTTTTGGGCTTCCCATTGATCTACTGCATCTTGCTCCATAATGTATTTTGCAACTGCCTCAGGTAGAATAGGTTCATCTTTTTTTCCAGGGCAAGACATGATGCCTTTTCCACTCATGCCACACAAATGTGCTTTCACCCTATGGTATGAACTAGTATATGTAACTTCACACCCATTGCATTTCCAAACATGACCGCCAGCACCTGGAATCTGTTTTATCATCTCAACATACTTCCATAGAGGAGAATTAGGATTTGTTTTGAACTTTGAGTTTGGTTTAGCTACGGAGCCGGAGGTAGAACCTATTGACATTGTGATTCCTATGGCAATTTGTTTTGCAAACAACACATTCAAAATTTGAATGAAAACAAAATATTGATTTATAAAACCTAGCTCTTTTGAATCTTGCATACATTCATAGAAGAATGGAAAGGAAAAACATATATAAATCATAAAATGAAACAAAACAAAGTTTCTGGTTTGTAAAATGTAAAACAAAAAAATGGATGAAAAAACTCAAAAAAAGTGAGAAAAACTTACCTCTTTGCAAAAATATCCTTCAACAATCTTTGTGGCAGCCAATAAACACTTGCAAATCTGTAGGAATGGCAATGCAATCGTTTGTAGAAGCTTCACTGATCAATCTTCAACTCCTTTTATCAACCCAACAAGCAAAAATAAGAACTCAGCCTCTTGGAATGAAAATGCTTGTTTGCAAAACAAATGAATAAAAATGATGTAGTTTAGGTGTTTAAAGTGTTTTAGAGGTCACTTTTAGGGTTCCCTTGGGCGTGGGTCAAAGTCAAACTGCAGAAATAAATTAAAAAATGCAAAAAAAAAATGCTTTTTAGGCACCCAAACCCGTGGGTTCGCCTAGGTTCGACCTGGGTTCTTCTCAAGTTCGCCTGGGTTCTTCACCGGCGAACCAGGACTCCAAATACCGAACCCTGGTCGAACCCATAGAGGGACCGGACCAGGACTGGTACCCGGAGCGAACCCGGACCAGGACCCTGAGCTAGGGAGCCGAACCCGGTAACTTAGTTATAAGGCCATTTTGAGTGCCTTTCTTTTAGTGTGCAAACACTAGGCACATGCTTGTTACTTTTTTAGTGTGCATTGATACTTGTGATTGAAATGGTGCAGTCCTTTATTGCAATAATACTAGATGTAACAAATAATTACTCTTGGAGAGTATATATGGAGGCCTGTTTTGGTCAACAAGGTCTCCATCCTTATGTTTTGGGACAAGTTCTACAACCAATTTGTTTGGATAAGCATGCTAAGTGGCTCAATATCTATGACATTATTTATGTTCACCTTTGTCACTTTCCATGGGATTTTAACATCACATTGAGGACATTGAGTACTTGCATATTGTTTGGATGAGCCTTTTGCATTTGTTTGGCGATACCTTGCCATTACTTGATGTTTCTATGAATGACACTAATATTTTTTATGATGTCGACATAGAGCTTGAGGACTTGCACATGATATCATCAAACTTGTCATCTTGTGATTAATCTCGACACTACTTCAATGTAGGATTTTTTCCTCATTAGGGAGTCACCTTTCAAGATTTTTGTTTGTGTGACATTGGTCGCCTCTTGGTTGAATCTAACATTTGATGATTGTACTCATTGTTTGAAGGTCACTACTTTGCTGTTTGATAAAGATTCCCACTTGATGTTCTTGGGAGTTTTCATCACTTCTTTGGAATTCATATCTTTGTGACATTGGTTGTTTTTGTGTAGATTCTCATCTTGATGATCGTCCTCACTTCTTGGAGGACCTTGCGATCTTGTTTAATGAGAGTTCCCCCATGGTTGTTTTTGAAACTTCTTCATTATCTACTTAACTTTGCAATCCACTCATCTTATGGATGTATTGAAGGAATGTGTTGTCAACTCCTCTTTTGTGTTACGATCCACCTTGTCTTGTGGGCTCTCTTTTGGATACATTGAGGTCGACTTATTTATTGTGATGGACATTATTCTTTTGGATGGTCCATCTTCATTTACTAGTTCTTCTTTGTTGTTGTTTCTTCCACGACTTGTTTCTTGGATTTCTTTGCCACCACATTTAGAAAACATTGAACCAATACCAAATACTTTTTTGTTTAGCTTGTTTTGAAGTGGTAAGACTTTTAATATGCACCTTTCTATATCTGTTCCTAGGAGAAGGCATGTTGTTTGATGCAAGTGGACTTTCTTCAAAATAAAGTGCTTGTCCATCTTCATCAGCTTGCAGATATTTGGTGCATCAATAATCTTTCTAGACCTCGAGTGGAGCAATTACACTTGTTTTTAGCATCTTTATTGAACACTTGATATGTTCCATTTTGAGCATTGCTATAGGAGAAGAAAGTTGTCCTTGGGTGAGGGGTATTATAAGTCCTTCATTTAGATCATTGTACATTGGGTACCTCATCAGGCCTTTTTGGACCCATTTCTGATTTTTTTTAAACACCTTTTTTGTATAACACTCCCTAAGTTGCAAATAAGAGGGTTGTTGGTATGGTCATGTACTCACCATGTACTTAAGTTTACTTAGGTAATCAGGTTATTCTATGTTAGGTATATTATTATTTTTTTTCATAATTTTAGTAATTAGGAAATCTGAAAAATGTAAGCTGCTGTGCAAGCAAGCCAATCAAAATCAGCTTTTATTTGGGCCAATCACATTAATGTGAGTTAATATGGTCAATAGGTTTATTTCTAGGGTTGTACTCTAATTCTGTAAATAAAGCCACGCTCCCTCAGAATTTAATGTGGGAGAATGTGGAGAATAAGAGAGAAATCACACATTTGAGTGAAGATACATTTGACCAGATTATCTCCATAAGAGGAGCTTACTAATTTAATGTAATTATGCTGTTTTCTTGTCATTTGAATATAGTTTTATCACATTTGGTTTGTGTTTATAGTGATTTGTATTATAGATATAATCTTGGCCTGTTTTTTAAGCAGATTGAGTTCCTGGGCCTTTATGGCATGGCCTACATGCCTCCTTCCCTTTCCAACATGGTTTTAGATATTTAGAAAATGTTATTAGAACTTTTCAACATGGCCTACCAATATTGATGCTTCCAACTGCCTAAAATAATTACAAAATATCAGACATACTGATTTGCGCCACATGGATATGCAAGAGCTAAAACTGGGAGAGAGAATTCAAAAGGTAAGTGGTGGCTGAAAAGTTGTGTTGATGGCAGACTGGTCAAGTCACTTCTCTTCTTTTTTCGGTGCAGAGTCAAGACTTGGTATTCACTTGTGCCAAATACAAAAATATTCCAGGGAGAGTTGAGAGTAGTACAATGAATTAATGGGAAATCTCAGTTCACACTTTGTTGATGAGGCCTTTGATTTATTGCCATATGGAGTGTTTTAGATGGTGGACTTAGAAGAATGTGAAAACATTTGGTGGGAAATACGAAGGATTGCCTTTAACAAAATTAGCAAACATTGGTACAAAGAAGAATGAGCTCTGAAAATATTCCTTTAGGTGATGTGGAGAAATGAATTCAAAAAAAATTGAGTATACTGATCACCTTTTTGGATCGGGTGACAGTGCAAAAGGAAACTAGGACTTCTAACAAGGTGACAGTAACTAGGACATTTAAACCCTTGATGTTATCTACATCATGAACGTTATTTACGAGGGAAAGCAATACATGGTTTGGGGCTCTCTAATCAAAGGTTACATGCACTGGCAACTTTTGGACCCTCTAAGTCTCAAATGACTTCATATCTGGTGTATGGTATTGGCAGGGTGAGATCGTTTGTAACTTTGTTGTGCTAGTGAAGCTGGGCAATCTAGACCTGAATTTATTCTAAACACGCCACTCTCAATTAGAATATAAAGAGTCAAATATTGTAGGAGGGTAAATGATGCTTTTGTTTTCTTAGCTATCCATGTTTTAGAAATATAAGTATCAGGAAAGATGCAATGTCCCTACGCGTCGAGTGGGATGGCCCCACCTTTGGCTCGTGCCTCGGGGTCTACGTAATTGGGGGGTGGTCCCTACCCTCGGATGCTCCGGTGGTATGTCATGGGAGATTTGCCCCACAAGCCACTATTAATGCCTGGGTTACCACCAGGCTGGTCTTTTGGTGTAGTGGTTGGGCCTTTGTGGTATTAGAGCCGAGGTCTCGAGGTCGAGACTCTTAGGGGCAAGCGGACTGTAAAGTGCCTACGCGTTGAGTGGGATGGCCCCACCTATGGCTCGTGCCCCGGGGTCTGCGTAATTTGAGGGTGGTCCCTACCCTCGGATGCTTCGGTGGTATGTTGTGGGAGATGTGCCCCACGAACCACTCTAATGCCTGGGTGCCTGGGTGCCGCCTTTACCACCAGGCCGGTCTTTTGGTGTAGTGGTTGGGCCTTTGTCATATTTGTGTTAAAACTGTTTACTGCCTAATTCAATATGCTTGAACTACGTAAACAGAATAAATGAATTCCAGAAACTACAAAGAACTCAGACCAATAATTGCATAAAGATATCTCAATGTATTTCATTCATATGCTTATTCAAAGTAGTTCAGGGAATCTGCAAACACGCAGTCCCTTTTCTCATGTACAATAGGAGTATATAAAGTGACTGACGGTTGGTGAGAAGTTCTGACTGTCAGCAACTACCAAGAACAACCACTAACATCGAAGAAACTAATAATGCTGACTAACATAGAAGTAAAATAAAACTAATAAGAATATTTGCTAACTACAAACACTGCAGGGTAGAATGTTGCTTGACACAGATTTATGCATGGCCTGTATGAGCCAGAATGACTTAATGAGTGTTCTATAATTGGAATCTTCAATTGAGTGTTACCATTTTATTTGTGTTCAAATAAATTTATTGACTTCCAGGACACTTTTTGTAAAGTAGATATAGTCTATTGTGTTATTCCTGTTGGTATTATTGGGCTTACAATACCTCTTTTTTGGGTGCTAAAAATGTAGTCCACAGATAATAAGTTTTCTTCCAAGCTATGTTTGCCTTTATTTGTTGGCAAGACAGCAAGATTTAACACCTAACCACAGCAGCCTGTGAAGAATGTACAATGTCAAGTTTATACTACTTACTTCTAACAATATTGACACATTTTTTGGACTGTATATGATGTTTAAGAATGAACAAGGTTGATTGTAGATTGTTTCAAACTTTATGCTTGGTCTTGTTATAGTTTTATTTTATAAGCTATATTAAGGATGCAAAATATCAGATACATAAACAGAATTCCATTTCCAAGGTTTCTGTGCATCTCTGTGTGTTTTATATTCTTAAAAATGTTTTAGTTGCTGTATGACTCATTTATGATGTACGCATATTGTGTTTTTCAAAAATGTAATGATTTTGTATATTGCTTGTGTATACTTTTTTGTTTTTTAGGTATAGCTGGATCGGTGCTTGTTAATGAAGGGCGTATCTCCGGAGTTTCAGACTTCTTTTCTGGTGCTCTTAAGGTGTGTCATTCACATTACATATGATTAATGCCTATAAAATTAATCCCAGTTATGTTTTTCTGGGTGGTTCTTATTTTTATGGTTCTAACAGGAAGTTCTGAGCATGGTTTTACATATGATTAATGCCTATAAAATTAATCCTGCTTATGTTTTTCTGGGTGGTTCTTATTTTTATGGTTCTAACAGGAAGTTCTGAGCATGGTTTTACTTGGTCTTTGTTTTTTTAGTTTTATTTTTTGGTATCTGGTTATGCTGTGTTTTCATAAATACATGCTATAGGAGTTGTAAGGTAAGTGGAAGAGCTTTGTGGCAGACAGGAACCATGTCATATGTGGTCTTTCTTGATTTTGTAGAAGTTCTCATTAATTTAGAAAATAACATCAATTATGGGGGTGAGTTACTGCTGCACAGCCCTGGCCTTGGGTTTGAACACACTCCATCCAGACTTATGCAAAAACAAATACATAGTAATAGGGTCTTGTAATATCCCCCAATGGAATAGGGCAATGATTTTATGAAATCTCAATTTGACAGATTAACATTTTGTCAAATTAATTGCATGTATCAGACTGAAATTACAGATGCTCAGTGGCAATGTCATGAAGATACAAAGTACTTGCATAAACCAATATAATCTCAGATGTTGCTCATTCCGAATAAGGTATTCAATGACTCAGACTACAAGGAATACAAGAATATCAAACAATTCAACTTGCTCAGAACTCTGCTTTCATTCAGTGAAATGTATGACTGCAATACAACTAGTAATGGATTGATGGCAACTACAAGCATTAAGAATATTCAGACTGTGCAAATGAAGATAGGTTGACCGACTGTGACTGCAGTTAATTTACAACAATTCCTGAGTGTAAAAGACTGAGAATTATGAATAGCAAGCCCAGATCTTCGACAGCAGACTATTGACTCAATTCTCTATCAAGATACATAAGCACAGACCAAGTTACTAACAGATTACATAAGTGAAATGTGCCCAGACCTGGAGAAAGGGCTACCACAAGCCACTAAGAGGATCGAGCAGCAGTTAGAAAGTCTCTTAACTGATGTAAACTTCAGAAAATGCCTTCTTCACCACTCAGTGAGCTAGTTCTGTGCCATGCGATTCACTTAAGAGGAATTCTGCCTGAGAATGGGTGCCAATTCCTTCTCAATATGCAGCGGACCAGTGCAGGAGTCTCACGCCAGGCCCAAGAGACTCGACGCTTCAATACTAAACCATTCAACACTCTCTAAGCATCGCTTACAATATTCAAATATCTTCAACGGCCTCTTAGAAGATGAGTGCAGAGTTATATTGGCGCGCTGAGTTATACCAAGCAGCTCTTGATTAAAATATGGTGGCTATTTGATATGTCTCATCTCATACAAGCTCTCGCGATTAATTATTGCCTCCTTGAGAATTTATATGGCCTTCAGATAGCTTCGACTCCTCACATATCTTCAAACAATTCAACTCCCTTGACCTTTTTGTCTCTTATGAATGCCACACTTATATTTGTCTTCAAGTGGCTGAGTCAAACTTATTCTGCTCCTGCAATTTGGCTTATAAGACAATATGGCGGTTTCTTGTCTTATTCGTGTCAACTTAGTCGCTGGAATAATATAATTGATCTCCTTAACAATTAATATCGATGCACCTGAGTCATTCGATCTGGCCGCCTTAGTTTGTCCTTTCCTCAGATGTTTTCGATGGCTGCCTTCTCATTTTGTCTATATCTTAGATCACGATTTTCCCTTTAGAACGCTGAGGATTGCCAGAATGAATTTGTCTTTAGTGGCAGCTTGTTTGTCTTGTGTGCCACATCAGTTACAGCTCGTCTTCTTCTTCAGAGAATATAATATCGGCCTCTTCAAATAACATTGACTACTTAAAATAGGCGGCAGAAATAACTTGGAAGACTCAAAATCTATGCAACCTCTTCAGATATAAATTCGTCTTATTATTAAAAAACTCTGACAATGGCTTATAGAATAATAAATTCCTTTAATACTGAAAATCACCATAAACCCTGAATATGCAGATAGCCAATTATCAAAGAGATCAAACTATTCAATGCACTTGATTTATCAAATAATCTGGAAGTTTTGTTTTCGAAGAAGACACACAAAACTTCTCCAGCTTGCTCTTCTCAGCAGATATACTTGAAGCTCCAATTCTGAAAGATTAAGCCCAATGTGAACCCCGTCATGAATCCACTCCCTACAAGAGTCAGGTTTTTGTCCAACCCTTCACCAATCTGCTGAAGGTTTTCGTCCTTAGAAATTTACCTGAATCTGAGATTCAAGCATTTGCAAGAATGCAAAAGAGATAATAGCTCAATCATTGATGCCCAAATGCTTTGCACTCAACTCTCAAAAAAATCTTCTAGAAGAAGCCAACTTGTAACTAACCCCAGCTTCTAGAAGAAACTTTATTTAATAAAGTGACCTTTTTAATATTTTATTGTTTTGACTTCATTTTAATTAAAGTAATTAATTAAAGTCATCCTTTTGAAATAATATTAAGTTTGGACAACTTAAATTAATTAAATCACTTTATCAAATATTTTGGGGATATTACAGTCCTCCCTTCTCGAAGATTGCTAGCCCTCAAGCAATCCGCAATTGCAAACCAACCCCACTGCCACAACACTTGAAGCCCAAGCGGAAAACTAGCTGCACCTATCCACCAACCACCAGGATCCCAAATGGTCCTTCAGAATGTTCGAACCCATAACCTCTATATGCAACTGAAACCCAAGATGTTGTGAACCTTTGTCAACCAATGAAGCCAACCACCTAGCAATAAAATTCTTGTATCCCAATTCTGTAAATCATCCTCGTCATGCCAACTCCAAGTACTGTGATGATAAACCTCAGATGTCACACCTAGGTCCCATGGACACCCTAGGAGTCCTTCAATCTCAACACCAACAGACTTCCGTTGTGCCACTCTAATAACCTTTGTAGTTGGAAATATATCGTACCAGAGTGAACTAGAACACCTCTTATTCAACCCACCTCTCTGTGCCATCAAGGTCATAGTCAAATCCTGTGTTTGTGGGCTGAAAGTAAACTAATGAGCACACCCCATTATGCAATTGAGGTGAAATTCTCTTGCCACCGCCAATGGAATATCCGAATAGTCATGTGTATTCCACCCTACAGTGCCATTGTCAGAAGATGACTCACAACTCAAAACAGGATGAGTTGGTCTTGTAGCAACATCATCATTACCAATTGCAGCCTTGACTACAAGATCTCTATCTGTTGCATAGAAAGAGTTTTCTGATTTGCTTTCAAGAGTAAGAAGAGTACTATCAAGAATGCCATAGTCCTCACAAGCCGAGGTCTTGCAAATCTCCTGAAAATAAGATGGAACAACGCTAAGATCCAACATGCAAGACTCTGAAAGAATCATCTTGTCCTGATAAGGTTGTCCAATGACAATCTCTATAGTACCAATGTAAAGACTTGTGCCCAAATCTTCAATGACGTCTGATTTTGTAGTCAAGCCTGATGTGTCTGTGTCATCAACAATCCATTCCATACTGAGTGGTCTCCTATAGATGTGAAAGATGCCCAACATAGGTGCATAGAAGCTCATTCCAATCCCTGACAAGCTGCTGGTATTTATTAGGACAGCACCACGCAAACTGTGAATCATGTCCATGATGGAGCAAAAGGTATCTTTACTGCCAAAAGATGATAAGAACTCATCATCAATCCGTCCTCTAACACCAAAGTGGTAATTTCCACTTCTCCTATCCATCCCAACTACTGCTGTCCTCAAAGTGTCTTCTGACAAAACTCTGACTAGAAAAGTAGGACAGCCATCAATTAATAAAGTAGGAGGTAGAACCCATGGGGATAGGGCTGGGATACATCTGCCCTCCTGCCTATCTCCAAACCATAGACTGTAATCAATCGGAAACTCGAGCATATACCTCTCGAGATCAGGAGTAATGCATCCATCACCAATTGACTCCCCTTGCCTAACCAACACAAGAGGTATTGCAGCTGCATACTGAGAGTGAATGATAGGAGACCTCACATTGCTTTCTTCATCACATGCCAAAACTGCCCTAGGCATCTGAGTCTGTATTGTACATGATGAACATTGAGCCAAGCTTAACTCTAAGCAAAGCTCATCAACATGGATCTTAGATTCTTGAAGGGCCATCTGAGTACTCTTCAAGGAATCCCTGGAAACCTTAAGCTCATGAGAGAGCTTATTAACTTCCTCTTCTTTCCTTCTCAAAGCATCTGAATATATTTCGACAAGGTTGAGAAGGTGGTCATGATCCGAAAGAAGGTGTAAGTAATTTGATTTCACTGCCCCCATACCTTATTTGAATTCTTGCAAACTATCATGAGAAGACTTTGCTTCAATTCTCTTTTGTCTTCTCTCCAACTGAACCATCCAAAGATAATTTTCAATCAACTTGTGCATTTTATCATGATGAGATAACGCTGCCACAATCTCATCTTCGCTCACCTTCAATTGGTTCACCATATTGTGCGGACTATTAGGTGTATGAACAACTTCTGCTTCACATGAAGAAGCATCAAATTGTTTCTGAAGTTCTTGAGTCACACAACTCTCTTCTTCTGCAAAGTCCTGAATACATACATTCTGATTTGGAATTAGAACAACACTAATTCCACTTGTAGAAACATCATCAGTGCCTTGATTAGGTGACATAGCACAAAAGGGCTCAGTTTGTTCTATGGACTCATCATCCAACTCAGTTGATTCAGTGAAATTTGAATCTATTGATTGTTCCTTCTCAACATGATTGTAGAGATTAATGTAGTCTACTTCATTAATAGGAGTACTTGAGGAACTAGTCTTCTCCTTAATCTTTGTAGCATCGTATCCATCTGGTACCATTTCAGTCACTTGCAATTCTTTTCCAACTTCTTCTTTTGGGATTGACTTTTCTTCTTCAAGCTTCTTCACCTTTTTATCCGTCCATTGGTGATTAGACCCCCAAATTCCTTTGCATGTGAAGCAAAGATTTTGTCTCCTCATTTGGTTCTTGCTCATTTTAGGAGGTCTTGTAACCTATAAACCCAAAGAAATCAATTCCTCTTCAGTCAACTGGTATTTACTCTTCTCAATTTTCTGCTCAACCAACCCTTTTGATAATTCATGAGCAATAGGTGAAACAACCTGCTCTTTCCTCCAAATTGCCAACAAGTTAGATAACAACTGCTGGGATATATCATCCTCCTCATCTAAAATCAGTGGTAGAATAGTTTGCATTGTTGTTATCACATTCCTTGAATGATATTTTCTGATTTGGTCAAAGAAGCATTGAAACATTTTGAGTATTAAATCATCACATTTGAGATCATTCGTCACTACATAGGAACTAACATTAGCCATGGTCTCTAAAATTCTTACCCTCCTATCAAAAGAAGGTTGTCTAGTATCATCCAACCTATGGAAACTCTCCTCAATCAGCTGCAATATCTTTTTTCATGTTGTCATTGTACGGAGCTTTAGGTGCTGAAATTCTCGTGATTTCACTCAAACAAGAAGTGACCATCAACTTAACCTCATCATTTGAATGTCTCAATAGTTCTGACTTAACCAAAGCATATACTGATGGACCGACTGCTAGTTTCATTATGTGAGAGGGCGATTGACCAACCATTTTTAAACAAGTCTCAACTTCCTCCAATGCACTCAAACGAACTTCTTTTGATTGAGATGGATTTTCAAGTTTAATACCTGCAATGTAAAGCTTCCCACACAAATTTTCCTTTTTCCCCTGCAACCTCCGATCATACTTAATCCTAAGATCCATGTAATCAGCAAATGAAATCTGAGTACAAAACTCTGCCTCCAATGTTTTATAATTTCCATAAACTTCCCAAAAGATTTCTTCTTCGTTGAGAGGCTTCATTCTATGTTTGTACCTTTGTTGCCAATATTCTAATATTTTTTTTTGAATAATACACCCAACAGGTTGGCAGAATTCTTAGCTTTGATACCATTGTAATCTCCCCAAACGGAATAGGGCGATAATTTTACGAAATCTCAATTTGACAGATTAACATTTTGTCAAATTAATTGCATGTATCAGACTCAGTGGCAATGTCATGAAGATACAAAGTACTTGCATAAACCAATATAATCTTAGATGCTGCTCATTCCCAATAAGGTATTCAATGACTTAGACTACAAGGAATCAACCTGCTCAGAACTCTTCTTTCATTCAGTGAAACGTATGACATGGCAACTACAAGCATTAAGAATATTAAGGCTGTGCAAATGAAGATAGGTTGACTGACTGTGATAGTAGTTAATTTACAACAATTCCTGAGTGTAAAAGACCGAGAATTATGAATAGCAAGGCCAAATTTTCGACAACAGTCTATTGACTCAATTCTCTATCAAGATACATAAGCACAAACCAAGTTACTAACAGATTACATAAGTGAAATATGCCCAGACCTGGAGAAAGTGCTACCACAATCCACTATGAGGATCGAGTAGTAGTTAGAAAGTCTTTGAATTGATGTATACTTCAGAAAATGCCTTCTTCACCACTCAATGAGCTAGTTCTGTACCATGCGATTCACTTTAGAGGGATTCTGCCTGAGAATGATTTACCTGAATCTGAGAATCAAGCCTTTGCAAGAATGCAAAAGAGATAATAGCTCAATCTTTGATGCCCAAATGCTTTGCACTCGACTCTTTTTAAAGCTTCAAAAGAATCTTCTAGAAGAAACTTTATTTAATAAAGTGACCTTTTTAATATTTTTTTATTTTCACCTCATTTTAATTAAAATAATTAATTAAAGCCATCATTTTGAAATAATATTAATTTTGGACAACTTAAATTAATTAAATCACTTTATCAAATATTTTGGGTACATTACAGGTCTATTATGTTGAGCATTAAAGCAAAGAGAAGCAAATGGTAATAGCTTATCCACAATTTCCTACAAAACTAATTATCCAGTGGGTTATCTTTCTAGTTTTTCATATTGCACTTACTAGATGTACAATGCCAATCACCTTTAGGTTGGACCCATTTCCTTGCATTTCTGATTTATGGGTTTCTCTGCTATATCCTCCCCTATGTGGACTACTGCAGCTTGTATGTGTTGTAAATCTATGGTTGGAAATATCCTTGCCTTTTGTGGACTGCGATTCTACTGCCCATCAATGCATTTGGATTCCAAGAAGACCTTCACTACAAATAAGAGCCATTATTTGCATATTCACCAGTTAAAAGTAAGTCTGAGACTGGATACCTGAAAAGAAACACAATTTTGACCCATTAAAAGTCATGACATTATCAGAAATCTGTTATGACCTCACTATAATATATTTGTTTTTTGGCCAGTAAATTGGTAATTATTCACTCACCATCTTATTTAATGCATACAGAGAGCACACTATCAAGATTAGGATACTGTCTTGGATTTTGCATCCAAGGGATTTCCATTCCATCAGATTTCATCCAGGAGTCACACCCAGACTTACCTGACACAGCTTGCATTATCATAATTAAATTAACATGGGAACGAACTCAAGTTATCATCATGGCGATCTCTTTCTTACTAGTAGACCACAAACTCATTGACAAAACATCAGGTTCGTGTTTAGAATGAAATTTCTTATGTGACCATAATTTTTGTATTTTCTTCTTCAAAATTTGATGAACTTTTGAACCATTTGTAGCAAAAACATGCACAAAAAATATTCAATAGCTTAAGTAAATAAATAGAAAGTGGTAGCACTTGAGTACAGAAAAATGGATTTCACCTGTAAATGGGACAGCAAAATATAAGAATTCTCTCACAATGGGAACTCTTTATTTTACCTTGAAAATGAGAATTAAAAAATACACTAAGCAAGCCATGTGAAGGATGCCTTTGGGTGGGGCCTTTTCTTTGTTTTTAACTTTTAGAACAACATGATTTTCCAGCCCATGGATTTAGTCTCTTTTTAGCTTTGATCAGTGGCGGGTGTACATTCTAAATGTTGTCAAAGATAAAAGCTTTCGAAAACTCCACTATTGTGACATGTAAGAAATGTCAGGCGATCCATTGCTCTTGGAACTTTGGAGGACCTTTCGTACCCCTTTATTTTGAAAAGCCTTCTGATTGTTAGTTTTGATTTCGATCAATGATGGGAATTTCATTACATTGTGCCTTCATAATTTCTAAGGTAATATTTATTACAAGGAGCTGGAGCTCTGCCCAAGCTAGATCTTACAATTTAGAAATCTAGGCTACAAGAGAATAAAAAGAAAACAATCTACATGGTAACAAAACCTTTAGATATAGCTTTGTGGTCATTGTTGTTATGTTTTTATTTGGGTGTTTTCCCTTCTGTCGTTGTCATGTTATTGTCATGACAGGTCTCTATATCGTAGGTATCATGGTGCTTACACCCTAATGAACGAAAGATTTTAATGACGTCCACGAGACTAAACAGTTTGTGGGATCGAGATAAACAAATTCTCGTGGACCGAGACAAACAAACTTAATTTGTCTTCATGCTTTTTTCCAAGTCGGATCTCCTGCTATTAATTTTGACTAGAATGCTGGCCGTCTAGTTAATCTTATCCTCCTCAAATAACTGCTGTTTATTGTCCACAGCCAATCTATTTTCGTGCTGAGTACAAATATCTTCATAAGCTGTGCATTCCATGATGAAGTGCCATTCTGTTTCCACCGCCCCCTTATTGTAGAATATGCAAGTTCTTTCTTCCCAAGTTTCCTTAGGTATCTGCCACCTACCAGTCTCACACCTAAGATGATGCGATCCCGTCCTCAATTGTGCAACTAACAGCCTCGCTTTCCCTTTAATAGCTGCACCTAGGTTTTTTCACCATGATCCTTTGTCGGGTTAAACTCTTTGATGTAGTATGCCTTGTTTTGCCCAATTTGTTTTCACCACATGACAGTCCTAAACTTTTCCATCACATAGGTTTTTATTTCACTATTGGTGCTAGGACACTCTTGTAATTTGATGTCCCACTTGTTCAACCACTTGTTGTTTTGCTTCATCCAGGTTTTCTTTCTATGATGGTTTTGCATAGATGAAATTGAAAAGATGGGTAATAGTTAGAAACAATATGTAAATGTATTGAAGCTAGTTGTAGATTTAGAGCATTGCAAGTTGTAACGATACTATTTATATGCTATCAATGTTTTTGGAGGCTTCTAGAAGGCAATATGATTGTAATCTTTCAAGTAGATTGTGGAAGAGAAGGCAAGGCTTTTCCCTTTCAGAGCTTTCCTACATTAGGTATCTCTATGATAAATTCTTTGTTATGATTATGTAAGAAACTCATTTCTAAGCATGGGTTGACTAGTTTCTTAACAAAAATAGAGGGAATGACAAAAAAGTTAACTGAATCGTCTTCATTTGAGATAAGATATGTGTTGGTGGATAAGCTATGAAACATCTTTTCTAATTACCAATTACCCACGTAGAATGTTTTTGGGCAATATGATCCTTACTCTAGAGTTTGGAGCAATCATAACATGGAAGCACAAGTAAACTATTTTCTTAACAAAAATAGAGGGAATGGCAAAAAAATTAAGTTGGTTGTCTTCATTTGAGATAAGATTCATGTTGGTGAATCAGCTACGAAATATCTTGGCTGATTACCAATCAGCCACGTAGAATATTTCGAGTCTATAAACACAATCCCCACTCTAGAGTTTGGAACAATCATAATAGGGGTTTGTAGTTTGGTAGTTATAGTTTTTCAATTTGATGGTTGGATTTTTTTTAATAAAAACTTGTGATTTGCTTCTTATTTAACTATCATATCAAAACTATTTTCCTTCTTGCCAAACATGAGGATGGGTTTGCAATTGTTGCAAGGTGTGTGACCTTGGTCTCCTTGTGTTGTGTAGCATAGCGCTTGGGTTCGTGACATCGCTTAACCACCTCTCGTGGATTCATTAACTTTGGCGGTTGTATTGGGCATTAACAGGTCAATCTTTTGGTGCAATGGTAACCGTCTGTGCAACAATTGGTATTAGAGTCTGGATCATGGGTTCAAAGTTCAAACCCTCGCTGGGATTGTTGCAAAGTGTGTGCCCTTGGTCTCGTTGTGTTTCGCAGCGCAACGCTTGGGTTCGTGACATGGCTTAATCGCCTCCGGTGTATTCATTAACTTTGGCGGTTGTATCGGGCATTGACAGTTTTTTGGTGCAATGGCAACCGCCTGTGCAACAGGAGTTTGGGAGTTATAGTTTGACAATTTGATGGTTAAGATTTTTTGACAACTTGTGATTTGCTCCTTATTTAACTATCATATCAAAAATATTTTCATTATTTCCAAACATGAGGATCTTTATTCTAATAATGTTTACATGGATCATTGAATTCTTAGCCATATTGAAGGCATCTCGAGAGTTCTTGAATGAAGCAATCTAATCCCAATTCAAAATTTTTGATGCAAGTTGGGGATGTAGATATCGAGCACTCAATCTCTTAGAAATCTAGCCTTCAATTCCGAAACCAAGATTTATTTGTTTGACCTTTCACTATCATATCATCTTTACAATAGTGCACAAGTTGGGTGATAGAAAGGCAAAGCTTGACAACTCACATGTACTTGTGACACAAAACCCCTTGGTGAGTAACTTGCTTGACAACTTGACAGCCAATTCTCAATTAGTTTCTCACCAACAATCATGAGTTTGTGGGAAAACTCACCAGCAATTGCATAGTGATAACATTTCTCACACTTTCTTCTTTCAAAAACTCATGAAGTTTGAAGGTCCACATGGTCTTGAAGACCCTAATTTGGGCTTGCTTGAAGACCCTCAACTCCAGCCTATATCACAATAGGAAATGTGCATGGGATGCCGCCCTTGAACTCCATGGGTGGCTCTGCCCCCAAAATCCATGAGGGGTTCTGCTCCTTGTTCCTGCCGGGGGTTGCCGACCCTAGAGCCCAGCTTTGGTTTTGAAAAGCAAAAAGTAAAATTTGTTTTGGGCACATGTTTTCCATGGATGACACTCATATCAATACTAACACGTCTTTGTAATTTATAATCATATGAAGCTATGATGTGCATTGAACCTGGTTTTTGATCCATAAATGAAGAACAAACTATTTATGACTTTTGTAAATTCAGTTTTATGCATGTTTTTAAAGATTATTTTACAAAACTATTTATTTTTTGATGTTGCGAAATTTTTCAAAGCCTTTGCTGATTTTTTTCCCAATCCCGGGTCCCGGTTAAATTTTAGGCCTGCTGAGTTTTTGCCCTATGTTGGGTACATTACTTTTCATCCTCAAGCGGATCTACTCTGAGTAAAATGCTTAGTAAATTGGGTAAAGTTCTCTATACGATTTTTGGATAACCATCTGTACCCCATATATGTGCTGTCCTATCTAGATTGCTACAAGGCAACATTTAGCTGCTTGTTGGGGTCAGAAGTTTTCTGTACATTGAGTGTTGGCTGGGCCTCACTTAACCCAGTGCATACCTCTATTTCTTTCCCAAAATTGTACTGTGGGATCTTCGTGCACAGATTAAAAGAGGACCTTCAATTACTTTCACCTGGGGTATAAGGAACTCCACAAGGTTTAACTTTTCCTTCCTCGAACTCAGAAAGCGAACTTATATAGTCTGAAGTAGTTGGCTCTAAATCCTTTGGCCTCTTTCCTGGAGAGACCAGCTCCTTAATATTGGCTTTGAATATTGTGAGCAATCCATTATATTTTCCTTTGTCACAAATTTAAAGTTAGTTTTAGGTATACACCCTGGCATTTTGGTAGTGGCAGCAAAAACAAACTGAAGCTCTGACACCAGTTGGTGCACTCTTAAATTATTTGTAGAAAAGTAAATACAGATAATATCAATTATTTTCTTGATGACAAACCACATTATTGGTTTTAATTTTTAAATGCTGGTCATTTTAGAATCTCTCTTTGCAATTTATTTGGAAGCTTGTCTTGCATATGTTAAATAGGGGGTACCTGCTCACACAAAAGTTGGATTGTACCTGCAAATTTGACTGAAAAAAAGTACTCCCGCAATGAAGGCGCTTTACTGCATTAGGAAAATGAGAATGAAAAGATACTTCATTTAGGGTTTTACTCATTATATTCTCAGTCAGAAAGGAAGCTTTAGTTAACTCATCCCTTTGTCCTTCATTAATTCAAGGTACTTGAAACATAAACTATAATACCAAGATTATAGAACTAGTACAAAAATCCTATGACATAAAGCTAATAATATGTTGTGCTTAGGTTCACAACAAGCTCACAAAAAATGCAGATGCCAGAATTATTTATGGTGATATTGTTCATCGGGCCTATTTGTACCACATCAACCATAAGCTGTCATATTAAATAACATATATATCATTAGATGAACTATTTAAATGATTTATCTGAGGATTGCACACTCTTACTAGTTCTCTTGCCTCCTAGATCTATATCTAGATTTACTTTTAGTTTTTAATTTTTCATCTTTAATGGTTGGGGGTCATTTTAGTACTGCTGTTGTGACTTTCTTTTCTTTTGAGCCCCATTGAGCCACTTTTAAGTATTTGCAGACATTAATATAAGTTTTTGTTACTTTTTTGAGTTTTTTGTGCAGATTCCACTTCATGGTTTTGAAATTATAAACTTTTTTACTTACTATCTTCTAGTAAACCTTGAATGCATGACCTTGCTTTGAAACCTTGAATGTTTTGATTTTCTATTTCAACTGTAGTAATGAGGAGAGAAAGGCATCATGACATGCTAAGAGCCTATCCAACTATTGGTCGTTAGATGTGATTGGCAATAGCAGGTAAAAATCATCAGCAAATTTACAAATGTAGAGAGATAAAATTATGTATGACATTGCGTCTTTTTGCTGCGATTCCAGTAGCGGTGACTGCTCATCACAGTAGAGATTTTATATTTGAAATTTGTTCACTCTGGACACCAAAATATTTGATGGGATATTCAATCAAACTATTTAACAGATTATCCCCTAGCTTTGGGTGATAAAATTGTGATGAACAACTTTAAATTATATGCAGTTTTTAATAAACTAGCCATATTTATACAAAATTTTCAGGCATTTTTAAGTGCTTCACAGAATATTTTCTTCTTATAGTTGTATTTTAGCTTGTACAAAATTTTCTGGCATTTCTAAAATGCTTTAAAGAATGTCTCCTTCGTAGAGTTATATTTTAGCTTCAAGAGATTTAGATGGACTCAAAGATCAATTTTTTTTGTGTTGTCTTTGTAATGCTTATCAATAGTATATTCTCCTGTCTTCATGGACTTCTGTCCACTTTTTTTGGTTCTTGAAATTGTCATTAAACTTCCTCCATTGGACAATTCTTCAAGATTTTAGGGTTTTCAAATTATCAAATTTTTATGATTTTGCATGATGAAATTTGATTTAAACTTCCTCCATTGGACAATTCTTCAAGATTTTAGGGTTTTCAAATTCTCAAATCTTTATAATCTTGCATGATACCAGAGTGCGTCATGTGTAACTTTTTCTTGGACTATATTAAATGCAACAGATGTTATTGTATAAGATCTTATTGTGGTGTCTAAACCTTGCAGTAATTTGTAGTTTAGAAAAAAATAATTTTATGTGTTTGCAATTTTCACAAGTTCAAATGTTAAATTAGCTAAGAAAAATGTTTAAATAGTTAAGATTATGTTGAACAGTCTTACTTTGGATGTAGAGCTTTCTGTGAGAGATTGTTCAAATTTTAACCTAGTCTATATTGAATTCTTTGATTAAGACCTAGATAATTGATATTCTAGGGCTAACTAGATGTATTATCAGATTTGTTGGAAATAGGTGATAATTCTTTCTATCTTTGCATGTTGTATAACTTTGATGGCTATATTTGTATTATTGTTTGCTCATTTGCTGTGTGTTTGTACTTTAGGTTGTTCTCAAGCATCTAAAGGATGATGGTTCATCTTCAAAGGAGAACTCAATTGACAGTTCCTTGATGGCACAGGTGGGAACACACCATTTAATCAAATTACTGCCAAATGTTCTGACTGTAGATGCAGTCGGCTTGCCATTTCCTTTTCATTATTGTTTTAGTTGTTTGCCATCACATACCAGTAATGACAGGATTGGATATGAAATGCAACTTATTGATTTACTATGTATGTGGTGTACATTCACAACTATGGTACAGGTTTAACAAAACTTGAGAGCTACCATCCCCAGCCAAGATCTTCCTACATATAGACTGGTCGACTCAGAGTTAATAGACCACAATCACCTCAATATTGAACCACACTAACTGAGACATCATTAAGTATACTACTCATGCTGAGGCATGTATTGAGACAAAATCATGGTTGGTTCTAACTACATAATATAGCAATCGAATGCTATAATTCTAACTACATCTATCTCTCTCTTGAGATAAGTCTGTGTCTGGAAGCACCCAAAAAATTTCACAATGCAACATTTCAGTCCAATGATGGTTGCTGAAACAAACTCTTATACAATTAAAGACATATGATGGTAAATGGGGGATGAAGAAAATCTCCTTGTTTGAGGAGGGACTGAGATAGAAGGTGTTGATGCATGTTTTTGCGTGGACCAACTTAAATGGAACTGGTTTGTTCCCTCTTGAAAAGGAATGACTTACTCTAGGTTTTGGGTTTTGGGTTAAGGCATATGTTTAATATAACCTAGTATCTACGCAAACCTGTTACCATTAGAAGGGGGCTTGGTGGTTTGGAACAAAGCAAGAGTTAAATTTGCAATAAGCTGAAAATGACTTTGAAAATTAAAACTAATCTAATCCTACACTACCTCAGATACAAAAAAGAGCAAAAGAGAGCATAGGGAAGGCAGAGAGAGATGGGAGGAAAATACATCTTTAACACTGATCTCCTTTGATGCAGCTGGTGCAGTTTGTTTAGGGATTCATCTTGAAATATAGTTTGAATGTCATTGACCATGAATGTGTGTAAACACGACACTTAGGATTCAGTTAGAAGCAAGATTGAAAACAAGCACACAGAGATTTTGCAATACAAGAAATATGCCAATGGTATTTTACTATAAAATCCAGAAGATACAGAAATTTCAGGGTTTATTGGGTAATAAAGGACATAATTATTTCCCATTTTTCCTTGGAACATATATTTTTACAATAGAATTATGATTGTTCAATTGCCTTTTCTCAAAAGCAGATTCGGTTACATTCAGTCACAGAGTTCCCTGCTAAACTCCTTGTTTATTTCTTTATTGTTGTTGATATCTCACAGTTCTATGATTTCTCTATTTTGTGGTCTTCAGTTTTTCTGGGCTTCTGCCTTTAAACCAGCAGCTCAAAATCCAATTGTTCAATTTTCTGCCAGATTTGTTTTCTTTGTTCTATTGGGCAAAATTATACAAATATTGGCTCAAATGAGCAGCTGATATTAGCTTCCAAGGAGTATAGTGCCAAAACATATAGACATCTCTATATTGATTGTGGGGCCCACATGATTGATGCCTTTTCCTTATTGCTGGTTGTTGCAATTCAGCACCTTTATGCTGGGTGACTTAATGAAGTCATGGATATTAATACTTGCAATCTCTGGGCAGTGGTTGCCATATGCTATTGTCCTTGACAGGCGTTTCACCTCATTTGCCATTCCTCGGCATGCTATTACCCCATGCTGCTGTTGGTTGTAAGTCATCTCACTATTTCTGGAAAATCATGGGAATATGACTGGCGACATACATTTTATGGTAACATCCCTTCACAAGATGAATGCAAAATTGAGCAGGGGACAAGGGGAACTGTTGGATAAAAGAAATAGGTAATTACTAATTATCTTTTGGTGGTCATCATGGGAGTGTGGCAACTAGCTGTAGAGGTTGGGAGAAGTCTGAAAGTATTTGAACTGTCCTGTTGCTAAGCTGTGTGCCAATGAGTAATGTGAATTTTGAGTTTTAATTTTCGGAGTATAGTTCTTGCTGCATCTGAAATGGTAATCGATTGAATTAAAAAGGAGAGGAATACTCCTTAAATAAGAAATTACAAACGATGTTTCTAAACCAAAAACAATCGATAACAAAAGAAATAAAAGAAAGTTGCTAAAACTAACTGAAAGCAAACTAAACTAATTAAGATGATCACTATATGCTAAATATAACAATATTACTTTAATACCCTCCCTTAATGGTCATTCTACTAACTACACCACGTTTGCCCCTAAATTTTACAAATTTGTCCGGACTTAGGGACTTGGTAAGAATGTCTGCAGTCTGATCCTCAGTTGGAACATATTGCGACATCACTAATCCATCTTCAACAAATTGTCATATGAAGTGACAATGAAGCTCAACATGTTGGGTGCGCTCGTGGAAGTTGGTGCGCTCGTGGAAGATAGGATTTTTGGTAAGTTTTAGCACCACTTGGTTGTCACAAAACAAGGGTGAAGGCCTTGCTTGAGACATATTCATGTCAGAAAGCATCTTTCAAAGCCATGCTGCATCACTTGCAGCTTTAACAATTCCTCGATACTCTGCTTCTATTGAGGAAAGAGCTATTGCTTGTTGCTTCTTATTGGTCCATGTGACTGCACCTGTACCAAGACTGAAAACATATCTAGAGGTAGACTTCCTGTCATCAACAAAACCTACCGATCTGAATTTGTAAAACCAACCAGCCTAGGATCTTTGCTTTTGTTATACAAAATGCCAAAGTCAGGTGGCCCTTTCACATATCTCAGTACTCGCTTCGCTGCAACCCAATGTTTAGCCTTAGGAGCAGTCATGAAATGAGAGATGTAACTCACATTATAACTTAGATCAGGTCCAGTGGCTGTAAGATAAATGAGGCTGCCAACTAGTTGCCTGAAAGCTGACTCATTAACCATTGGTGAGTGTGATTTGGCTGAAAGTTTCAGCCCTTTCTCCATGGTTGTGGATGAGATTTTGCAATCTATCATCCTGAACTTTTTCGGCAAACTCCTAGCATATTTAGATTGAGAAATGAAAATACTGCCACTTGTCTACCAAACTTCTGCACCAAGACAATAGTGCAGAAGATCCAAATCTGTTAGATCAAATGCTTGACACAAATTCAATTTGATTTTGTAAGAACCCTTGTTCTCCCCCAAATTGAAACTCTGCACTCTCCGGTGATAGTTTTCTGATTTTTGTATTTTTGGGTTTGTTTTGATTATTGCAAATGACTTGAGAGAAGTAATTTGAATGATTGAAATAAAGGGAATGCAATGCTACAGCTAGATGCAATCTTTCAATGAATATATATGACTGAAGTGACATGAGAAATGCACCTACAGCTTAATGAACATTATTGCAAACGCTTGGCAAGTTAACTCCAAACTTCCTTTAACTGAAATAGATGCAAGTAATAACCTACAGCAGTTTGTCATTAAGACAAACAGTTGGTATGCAATCTTCAACTTTATTCAAGTCTGAAAAACTATGATTTGCTGATATGAAATGACTGATTACAATTCTGATTGCAATGAAGAAACTAGTGACTGTTTATATTACAAATAAGTTCGTACAAATGCCCTAATGGCTGATATGAATTTTCAGACTTATGCTTCAGACTTACAATGTAAATACTTGCATTTATGAAGAATCAAACCTGGAAAGCCCTTATGAGGTCGACTTGCAGCAAATAAGAGTTTTCTCCACCAATTTCAAGCACTAAACATCAATCTCAGACCTGGCTGCCCACATTGGAGGTGATACAAAGCCCCAAAGATAGGCAATTCACTCACTAGCTCACACGCCTCTCCTCTAGGTCAATACGGCCTGCTGGAAGTTAAAAGTACGGTCTGAATAGGAGATAGTACGGCCCCAGCACAAAGAGAATCTCTGATAAAGTTGGCACCAATAATGTTCTTCAGTTCGCTGCACTAACCCTTGCAAATTCTGAAGTAGGCATCTCCAATCTGCATGGATAATCCCACGTGCTGTTGAAGATGATCTCTACCAGCCAATACAGATATTATATAATATTTATCTTTACTGATAATCTGATCTGCAATATAAACCCTTGTCTAAACTTCTAAATCTTTCACCAATGAAGCTCAGTGTTGACTCTTGGATGAAGCCAATCTCACAAGCAATCCTTTGGAAGATCTTTCACAACCTCAAGTATGCAAATCAATGAGAGATTTCGTTCTCAATGATCAAGAATTGTAGAAATTATAGAAACCCTAGGTTTCCTCTTCTCCACAGCAAAACACTTCAAAACCAAATATCAAAATCATGGATGAATAATAACTTTGGTTGATCCCTTTTATATATTTTCTCCAAGAAGAGGTTGATCCTCTAGAAGCCTCTTTTTAATCATTTAAAATAATATTAAATGTGCACTTTATAACTTAATAAAATATTTCCTCAAAGTGGGCACCCATTTAATTAATCATTAATGAACCTTTTTACGTCTCATGGCCCCATTAGACATAAAGTGCAATTATAAACTTTATAATATGCTTTTAATGATTAATTATTATTAAAGTCACCTTTAATAAAAATTAAATGATATAACTTGCACATTAGTCTTTATTTTGCCAAACCAACTGAAAACTGGGATCAACACTGAAGTCACCACATGTCCAAGTGCCTTACTATAAATAGTAACACTGGACTCCCATGACCCGATGACTTACTATAAATAGTAAGTGTGTGAAACTGAGTCTTGAATCACCAAATGAAGGCCAATCCTGTACCAAACTGAGCTCTAGAGAAGAAAACACACAGATAACTGCCCAATAGGACCCTGTAACCATTTGTATTAGCCTATGAGGGTCAGCTAATAGGCTAAACCATCAAGAAACTGGAACGAGCTAAAAAGGGGACATACAAATTTGCTTAAGCAAATGTACCCCACTACCAGTAATGATGACGTCATCCACATAGATGGCAAGAAGAATGATATCACTACTAGTGCTCTTGACATATAAATTGGCATTTGAGGGACTCCTTTGAAAACCTTGTGCAACTAAATACTTATCAATCTTTAGGTACCATGCCTTGGGAGCCTACTTTAGGCCATAATGTAACTTCAGCAGTCAACATACTTGGCGCTCTTTGCTTGCAACCTTGAAACTAGGAGGTTGTGTCATGTAGACCTCTTCCTCCAAATCTCCATTGAGGAAGGCACTCTTCATGTCCATTTGATGGACCTTCTAGCCAAACTGTGCTACAATGGCTAGGACAAGTCGAATGGTGCTCATCTTTGCTGTAGGAGCAAAGGTCTCCTCATAGTCAATGCCCTCTCTCTACAAGAACCTTTAGCTACCAACTGAGCTTTGTATTTATCAAGCGTTCTATTAGCTTTGTATTTCACTTTGTAGATCCTTTTGCAACCAATGGGTTTCTTCCCTGGTGGAAGATCTGACTAAACCCAAGTATTGTTCTTCAAAAGACTATGATGTTCAAATTCTATAGCCTTTTCCCATTCAGGTTTACCTTTCGCCTTTGAATAGTCTTGGGGCTCATAAACACTTTGGATGTTGGCCATAAGAGAAAAATTCACCATACTCTACTTGTTCTTGCCTCTAGATGATCTACCCTCAACAAGTTCATCATCTCGAACATCACCAATGAGCTTCTCCCACCACTCAGGTTGGAGAGTAGATGCATCTTCTTCCAAATCAAGATGATCATCATGACTTGGGCTTCCTAGAATGAAATCATTTGGATGCTGGTCTAGGTTGTCTTGAGGGAAATCTGCTGGTATAGGGTCATGCTGTGGAGATTCCACAAGTTCAGAATCAACAGAATCCCTCCCTTTAGGTGGAACTAATGGAAGCCTAACACCCAAATCTTTAGTCTTTAGTGGCTGATCCTCAGGACTCTTGATGGGAGAAGAGAGATGAAGGGGCCTACCTTCATCAAAAACAACATCCTTACTGAGTGTTAGATGATCAGTGTCCACATCAATCAACCGATAAGTCTTATGATTGTCACTGTATCCTGTAAGCATCAACTTTTGGCTTTTGGAATCCAACTTGGTCATCTTTGCATTTGGAATCCAAACATACGTAGTAGAACCAAAATTCCTAAGATGGGTGATTCTTTGTTTTCTTCCAGACCATGCTTCCTTCAGAGTCATCCTCTTGATAACTTGTGTGGGAGACCTATTAAGAAAGTATATAGCAATATACACTGCTTTAGCCCAAAATTTCTTTTGGAACATTTCTGTTCTCTAGCATACAATGGGCCATTTCCGTTATAGTATGGTTTCTTCGCTCAACAACTCCATTCTGCTGAGGAATATAGGGTGTGGTAAGTTGACGCTTGATACCGTGGTTAGCACAAACGTTGGTGAATACGTTGGAACAAAACTCACCCCCATTATCTAATCAAAGAGTGATGATTGGACATCTTGACTCTTTTTCAACTAATGCTTTAAACTTTTAGAATTCATTAAACACATCTACTTTTTCTTTGAGGAAAAACACCCACATTTTCCTACTAAAATCATCAACAAATAATAGAAAATACCTGGCACCAGTGACTGATGCAGTATTCATTGGTCCACAAACATCTACACGAACCAGTTGAAGGACCTTGGATGCTCTCCAAGCTCGTCTGTTTGAAAATAGAGTTTGATGTTGCTTCCTTGCCTGGCACGCTCCACATACACCATGTGTTTGTTGCTGAATCTCAAGTAAGCCTTATACTAAATTCTCTCGAGCCAATTGAGAGAGGTATGCTAGGTTGAGATGCCCATACCATTCATGCTAAAGAGTGCTGATGGATAAACTCTTCGCAGCCATTGCATGGTCTTGAGACTCTCCAGTATCAACCAGCCTATACAAGCCATGATCGTCGAGCCCAACAACAACCGTTTTTTGGACTCCTTGTCAACAATGTGGCACTTATGTAAACTGAAGATGATATCCAACTTCAAACAATGTTGCATAATATGACTCACAGAGAGTGTAATGTCCCTTACCTAGTTTGACCTAGAATTCGCTTGTTGATTAGGTTTAGAGTTTCATCTTTTCAAATAAATGTTTCCTTTAACAAAGTGATCTTGGATTGAAACCTGCATTCACCATATGAACCACATTTCCACATATACATATGTCCGTTAGCATTAATATCTAGATATCCAAATATAAACATAGTCATAAATGCAGTTATGAAGACATGAGGAGTGCCCTGGGTGGATCTGCCTTGAAGCCTTCTTGTTGGGCACAGGAGGTTGCTCACCATAATCCTCCTTTCCCAACAGCTTAGTACCTGCATTCTCCACACATGGCAGTACCTTGGAAAACACTTGCCCTATTAGGGAAAAGGTGAAACACTAAGGACCAAGGGCCTACGACCTACCACCCCTATAATAGTGTAGTTTCCTACGGTGGAACCCTCACCCTTCTATGCCCAAACCCGTTTCTCGGGCCTAAGGGACATGAGAGTGGATTTTTTAGGCTAACCACTTGGACTATGCTTCATCGCCTAATAGGGTAACAATCATGGAGCAAACAATATTTGGACAGTCACTTGTGCATTTGCTATTGAATTATCTATATGCATGTATCATGTTTGAGAGTATTATATGGATGCATGAAAATGTACATAATGCAAAAAGTACATGGATCTATATTACTACAACAATGTCAATTCTCATCATATTTAGTTTGTCTATGATCAATGGTACTATCCAATGTAATATTAACAATGATGGAAACTAAATGCAGCTATATCATACCCTTTAGTTTCATTCATGGTCATGATAATGCTAAAGGAACCATCATCAATTCATAAAACTATTATAATACTGATAACATCAATGGAAAACATTGCACCAATAATCAAATGAGCAATATTGGTTTCTTATATTCAAAATTTGCTAAATATTATTGCTAAGTGAGTACATCACTTGCTTTGCTGTCTTCCCATGTCTCTTTATTCCGTAATCGCCTTCCTTCAATTGATTGATCATAGGATAAAAACATATATAAATAAGTATTAATTTATTCATTTTTATATTAAGATCGTAATTACTTATAAGGCTCAATAATTGCTGCAAGCATCATTGTTGCACAATCGTGAATATGTATATATATATATTAATGTTCGTTATACACATGCCTAATGTACTTATCAAATATCCTTATTTAGATATTTATCAACCCTAATATATTTAAATATATTTGTTAATCATAATATATTTAAATATGCTTATAAAGCTTCAACTGTTATTTAAATTATTAATATATATTGATCCTCATTAATAACTAAATTCTTAACTATAGTTAATAATTCTTATTGCCTATATCAATAGTTAATAACACTTACCTCTGTTTGTGATCAGATTTTAGAGAATATAATTCCCTAACAGAATATATTCTCTTTCCTTATTTGATGCATTCTTACGTATTTTCCTTCATTCCACATTCCTATTCCTCTAATAATGGTATACTAATATATTTTCTGAGTATCTAATATATTTGCTGCTATCTCTGAGTTATTTATTTTATTTCTGTTCATATTACTGTTTTGAATCTCCCATTTTCCCCCTCTATCGTACCAATGTGCTTTTGACTTATCTCTATTTTATGACATGCTAATAGACACCACCGCTCATTTGCCAAGGAGTACGTCCCTTGGTGTCTTACCGTACTGTTTTGGAGGGATATGTAAGACCACTCCTTGATCGTGTCTTTTTGGTTATGTTGGTGATTGCTTCCCTTAACTAATCGTGGCTTATGGCTTTGGTGATTGCTGCAGTTTAAGAGCGATTCCTATCCTTTCATAGGAATCGATACTTTCAGATTCTTATTAGGGATTGATGCCTTTGGATCCCTTCATTTGCTATTAGTATATTTTGTTCAAATATTTCTTGTTTGATATATATTGTTTTTTTTGTGAATATTATCATTATTCTTATGATATTTATAATTAATAATTTGTATTGTTTTAATATTTATATTATAATGTTATCATATGAAAATTATAATAATAGTATTTAAATTGCTAATATTTATTTTGTTAATATTTATAATATTATGTTATGATTATAATTATAATAATATTAATTTGTTAATATTTGTAAATACGTAATTTGTCATTTATTTTATTTATTTGCATCTCAACACTTAGTTATTTTAATGTTATATTTCGGGGACATGACAGAGAGCAAATTGAGCTCCATGCCTGGAACATAGCATACATTGAGAAATATGAGATTTCTCCCATCAAATGTAATCTGAATGTTGCCTTTATTGACAATTGTATACTCTTCACTGCCACCAAAGATCACAAAATCAGAGGAAGCCTTTTACCTTGTGAACCTTGTGTGTAAAATGCTGAGATGCTCTAGAATCAATATACCATGCATAAGATTTGGCATGATTTGCTGGTCTTTTGGCCATGAATGTATAGAAGACATACTCCTGCTTAGAATGCTCTTCAACATAGGTCTTTTGTTGAGACCCTCCATGGTTGGATTTTTGATCAGCCAACCGCTTCTTGTAGTGTTTCTTCATGTGGCCAAGCTTACCACAATAATGACATGTGCTATTCTTCTTGGAGCTATCCTCAGATTTTCCTTGTCCTTTCTGTTGAGAGGACTTGCCTTTGCCTTTGTCTTTGGCAGTAAAATATTGCTCCACACTAAGTGTCTCGTTGCTGCTCCCAAATTGCTTCTTCCACCTGTCCTATTGCAAGAGCTTGTTGCACAGATCATCAAACTTAAGGTCAACATTGGAGGTAATGTTGAGAGTTTCGATGAAGAGCTCATAGGATCGTGGTAGGATTTTCAGTGTAATAACCACCATATCCTCTTCTTCCATCTTGCAACCAATGGCGTCCAGTTGATCGCGAATGTCTTTGATCTTCATGAGATGATCTTGCAAAGACATCTTGTCATCCATCATAATGGAGAACAACATATTTCTAAGGAAGAATGCTTTGCCCTTGTCTGAGTTCTCGTGCAGATCCTTCAAGTTTGTCCAGATCTTTGCAACTTTGTTAGATGGTACTTCTGGAAGCATCTCATTGGTGACAGATAATTTGAGCAACATAACCGCTTCACAATTATGCTCATCGAACTTGTCTTGGTCTTTGCCTGTAGCTGTAGGGCGAGCAAATGTACCCAAAACAATCAAATTGAGACACTGCTACAAAAAATGGTGAGCATCCTTGTTTCCAAGTATTGTAATTTTCACCATTGAATCTTTGGCTTCTTTCCAACATGATGTTGGTCAAAGATGCATCCCTCTCGTTTTTCAAAGGCACAAAAAATGAGGTCAAAGTCAAACTTCAAATTTGTTGTTTTTATTGTAAAAAATCTGATTCTTTTGTCGAAATTAGTCAAGCCCTAGGCGATCTAGCACAAATTCCTAGGCGATTAGCTGTCACGAATACCATAGTTTTTAAAAAAATTGTCAAAAATCAAAGAGGCGGAAAACCCACAATTTAATCCAAAAATTGATTTTTTTATTTTGCAAAATTTAAAACACCTAGGTATGAAACCCTAGGCGTAGGAGGCACAATTTACCAAAAAAGTTGTCAAAAACTAAGCTTTTGAAATCGTGATAGATCCACAATTTTTAGCAGAATAGGCACGATTTTTTTTTAGCAAAGAAAATCGTCAGAAAAACTATGGAATCAGGTTGCGCAACGAAGAAACACCTAGATGTGATTTTTGTTTGCAAAAAATCGTAAAAAAAATTCGGACGCACAACCCATGATTTTCTTTAGCGCCAAGCTCATGATTTTGCAGTGCCAAAAATCTTGTGCGCATAATGCTTTAGAAATTGTGCAAAGAATAGACTCATCGCTAGGAATGCCCAAACACGGCGATCAGAAGTCTCGCGGGAAAAAGGAAAACACGTGCAAAAGCTTGCCTAGGTCGTGCAAAAATTAGTTGCGTACGAATAGGTTGCAATTTGCAGAAAAATAAATGGGGCGATTTTTCACAGCACAAAACCCAACAAAAACTTCTGAAAAGATTTTTCAAATGTTTTTAGGTAAGAAAGCCACAAATTTTATTACAAAAATTCACCAAAAAATTGCCTCTGCTCCGATACCATGAAATGGTGGTTGATTGAATTGAAAAGGAGAGGAATACTTCTTAAATAAGAAATTACAAACAATGTTTCTAAATTAGAAACAATCGATAACAAAAGAAATAAAAGAAAGTTGCTAAAACTAACTGAAAGCAAACTAAATGAAATTAGTGACATTGCTTTGTTTTCTGGTCTCAAAAAAGGTTCCCTTATCCATGCTGTTGCTGAGGAGGGTGCTCCTTCCTCTTTTGAAGTCCCTGTTGTTTCCCCTTTGCCCCCTATAGTTGCCGGGCTTCCCATTGATGGGATGGATTGTAGGGTTGAGGGTTTGGGTACTATTCATTCTGTTCTTCCTTTCTCCCCTGTGGCTGCCTCGGAGGATCTTCATGATATGAAGGATGGTGGCGGGTCCGCTCACTGCGATGTTTCTAATGGTAGCTCTATTGCTGCTGTGGAGGAAGGACAAGTTGAATTTGATGTTCCTGATTCTACTTTTGTGGAGACCTTGGATTGGCTTAAGAGCTCCTTAGTCATGAGATTCTCTGGCCTTCGTCCCAACATTGATGCTATTAGAAGATGGGTTTGTAAGATCTTGAAGTTTTGCGATCAGATCAAGGTAACTGCCATGATAAATGGTTTCTCCCTCTTTTCCTTCCCTTGCGAAGAAAGTTGCTTCAAGATCCTTGTTGATGGCCCTTGGTTTTTTGGTCAGAACGACCTTTGCCTTCAAAGGTGGTCTCTTGGTTTCAACCCTATGACGGACACTCTTATGTTTCCTATTTGGGTTTGTTTGCCAAGGCTGCCTTTGGAGTTTTGGCACGAAAAGATTTTTATGGGTATTCCTAATTCTTTTGGGAATTTTTGTTCTATGGATAAGATCACGAAATCGATGAAGAGATTATTGTCTGCTAGGTTTTGTGTGTTAGTGGAGAATAACCTAATCCTCCCTACTCAGATTACCTTATCTTCAAGACTTGGCAAGTGGGTACAGCAGATTGAGTATGAAAATTCTCCCATTATTTGCCATTGCTGCGGTAAAGTAGGTCATGCCTCCTTTACCTGTCTAAGGAAAAAGAAACAACACTTTGTTTGGAAGGAAAAAGCAAAGATGTTTGTTGTTATGGAAGATCACACCACTCTCTTTCAAAAGCCTCAAGTTGAAGACTGTAATGGCCCCTTTGTTGATCCTCCTGGTTTGTTTGGTCCCAGGAGTGGTTATGTTTCTTCTCCTTGCAAAAAAAAGAGGAAAAGTTATGTGGAGAAGAACTCTTGTATTATGGTTCAGCAAAAATATCTGAAACAATTTTTTAAGCCACCTTGAGCAGGGTGTGTAATTTTTGCTCCATTTCGATGCAGCTGTTGTGGTTCAGTTTGGTTGTTGTTTATTGCTGTCTTGTTGGTCTTTGCTGGTTTTTGCTGTTTTGCTGAGCTGAACGATCTATCTTTCAATTTGTAAAAGGGTTTAGGGCCCTTTCAAAAACCCTGCTTATCCAATCAAAAATTAACTGAAAGCAAACTAAACTAAGATGACCATTATATGCTAAATATAACAATATTACTTTAATAGCATATGTGAATGGGCTTTTTGTGTAGAGTTTCTAGGATTGGCTGCTTTTCAGTAGGCACTTGATCCTTGTCTGCGACTCTGCATCATTATCCTCCCTCTTTAAGTTCCACCAAATAGATCCGAAAGCACGAAAAGAACCATTATTAGTAGAGAAGGCATCTTGTCCTCTGATATAACTTGTAGCCACCTCTTGCGCTTTCCAAATTGAAGCAAAAATATCGGAACCACTAGGACTGATCTTAAGGAACAAAACAAGGTATCCCACCATTACAGCCCTTTCCATATTGGCCTCTCTTTAGAAGAAATAGATAACAAGTTATTTATGATAAGAACCTTCCATGGTTTTTTCGCCAACCAAGGCCCTTAAGAGACACTTCATAGCATAAGAAATTGCCTACACAAACAAATATTTTAACTCCATAACACCAAACTCCCTAGGTCTAACACAAAGGTCCTAAGCAATGACTTTGCCTCTTTTTGGAGTGCTTTCCATTAGACCATAAGAAGCTTCTAATAATTTTGTTCAACTAATCAATGTGAGAGGAACAAACTAGTTAGCGGGAAGATAAGTAAAAAGTGTATGAGGAAATGGTCTTTTGACAAACCTGAAATTTGATCTTTATCAAGATTGAGTAGATGCTCCCACATTTTAGAAACTTTACTAGTGATCTTTATCATCACCCAACCCTACATCTCCTTGAAAGGAGAAAGCAAAGAAAATGGGATTCTAGGATTCTTGATTTTTTTAGCAATCCACACACATCCACCTCTTTTCACAATCGATTTAGGAGGGGAATACAAGAAGAGTAACCTTTTTCTCCCATGAATATGCTCACAGTTTTAATCCCTTTGTAGAACGAACTTTTAGCATAACATCATTTGACACAAGAAAAGAGTTTATCTGATGCATGAGGATTTAGGCCATTGTTAATTTTGCTCATCCAAAAATGTGATTGTTCAAATTTTTCGTTATTTGCTCAATTTGATAGTTGTTGTCATGTGTGTGCTTTGCATCTAAAGGGCATGGCTATTGCTAGCCCTAAGGTGATGGGAGTTTTATCCCTATTCGTTCCAAGCTATAGATAGTGAGCTGTTCTCTCATTTGTGCGACAGTTATAGACATCTTTCTATTGATTGTGGGGTCTTCATGACTGCCACCTTTTCCTTATTGTTGTGTGTTGCAAGTCATCACCTTTATGCTGAGCAACCTAGTGGATTCATGGGTAGTAATACTTGCGATCTTCAGGTGATGGTTGCTATTTGCTAGTCCCTAATAGGTGTTTCACCTCATTTGCCATTCTTGAGCATGCAGCTACCTCATGTTGCTGTTGGTTGTCTGGAGTCTCACTATTTTTGGCAAATCATGGGAATATGGCTGGTGACATCCATCTTATGGTCGACATCCCTTCAAAAGATGAATGCAAAATCGAGTAGGGGACAAGGGGAACCATGGGATAAAAGAAATAGGGAATTATCTTTTGGTGGTCATTGTGGGAGTGTGGCAACTAGCTATAGAGGTTGGGAGAAGTCTGAAAGTATTTGTACTGTCCTATTGCTAGGCTGCATGCCTACGAGTAATGTGAATTTTGAGTTTTAATTATTTGTCTATTATTCTTGCTGTATCTGTGAATGGGCTTTTTGTGTGTTGTTGCTAGGATCAAGTGCCTACTAACTGCCTTTTAGTAGGCACTTGATCCTTGTTTGGATCATTATCCTCCCACTTTAAGTTCCACTAAATAGATCCAAAAGCATGGAAAGAAACATTATTAGTAGAGAGGGTATCTTGTCCTCTTATATAATCACCGGCCACCTCTTATGCTTTCCAAATTGATGCAAAAATAGGTGAAAATAGGACTGATCTTAAAGGAACCAAACAAGATTTTCCACAAATGCATCCATTTCCACATTGGCCCTTTAGGAGTACTAGATAACAAGTTATTTATGATAAGAACCTTCCATAGTTTTTCACTAAAGCCCTTAAGAGCTGGTTCATGGCGAAAGGAATTGCCTATACAAACAAATGTTTTAACCCCATAACACCAAACTCCCCAGGTTTAACACATAGGTCTCAAGTAATAACATGCCTCTTTTTGGAGTGCTTTCCATCAGACCATAGGAAGCTTTTGATAATTTTGTTCAACTAATCAATGTGAGAGGAACAAACTAGCTAGTAGGAAGATGAGTAAAAAGTGTATGAAGACATGGCCTTTTGACAAACTTGAAATCTATTGATCTTTATCAAGAGAGAGTAGTGTTGGAAATATTGTCATTGATGTCAAGATAGAAGAAGGATATTAAGCATGACTGAAGACAACATAAGCATGGTTGAAGACAACATATGGGAAAACAGATTTCAAGCAGATCACAATGAATTCTATGAGAAGTTCTATGCATGAAAAGCTATAAAAGAAAGATTACATACAATTTATTCTTTGTCTTTAGTCATAAAGTTTTTCAAGAATAGAAGATCGCACAAATAAAGAAATAAGATTCATTTAAAAGAACATTTGTTATTAACAACAATAAGATTATTCTTATAAAGAATAGTTTGAAGAATTAAAGCAGCAATTAACAAAGACTATCATTTCTTTGAAGAAATGATACGAGTCTGAAAAGACACTACTCTCTAGATAAAAATGATGCAAACAGAAGATGGCGTGATGCTTCTTAAAATAATGCGACTTCAGAAAATGGTGACAAACAATAATTATAAAAAGAATTGATTAGCAAGAGTGGTGCGGACTATTAAGAAGTAACACATCTCTTCAAAAAGAGAATCGAATCTTATCAAGGCGTCTCTCACTAGAAGGCATGCTTCTAAAAAAGCGACTCTTCATTGATGGTCTTCAAAAGACGTATTTATTTCCAGATAAGATGTTTTTAATTAAAAAACATGTTCTTTCATGTGAGGACGTGTTCACTTCCAGATAAGACATCTTTTTATCAAAAGACGTGTTCTTTCACAAGGAGATATGCTCTTTCGATTTGCTCTTGAAAAGTTATGACTGAAGAGACGTGTCTTAGTTGATCTGCTCTTTGAAAATATATTCTTACACACAGATTTAATAAACAAAGCAGAAGAAATCAAAACAAAATCAAAATGATTAAGGCAGAATAGAACTAATTAAGGTTAAGAGGAAGATTTGAAAAGGGTGCAAATAGAGGTATGTCCTTCCAGTAGAAGGTCGCAACTCTTGAGAAATATATATATATATATATATATATATATATATATATATATTTGATGTTCAAATCAAGGCTGGGAGTGGTTGTTGTGTAAGAGAGCATTCTAAGTCTGAAGTCCCATCTCCTTGTGTGGGCTAAGTGTGAGATCATTCATCACCAAAGGCAGATTGGAGGATTGGGATAGTGCAGGTCAGATTGAAGGCATCATCTTGCAACTATCAAGTCAAGGTTGGTGCTCCTTGTAGGTAGGTGCCTACTAAAGTTATAAAGGTTTGGATGTTCCTTGTAGGTTGTGTCCTACTAAATCATATTATTATAAATCTGTAGGTTGCTGCCTACTTTGAAAAAATCATTTCAATAAAAGTTGTGTTAACTTGTGTAAATTGGTTCATATCAAATAGTTGATGTATGTTTAAGTTTGAAGTTGATAAATAAGTAAGAAGGTAAAAGTTTGTTGATATACTGATTCACCCCCGGCCCCCCCCCCCCGTCCCCTCTCAGTATATCTTTGTGCTCTTCAATTGGTATCAGAGCGAGGTCCTTCTTGAAAGCTTAATCGCTTGAAGGATATCCTTAAGAGCACATATGGCGAATCTAAGTAACACTGTGAAAGCACCCATCTTTGATGGGACTAATTATGCCTTTTGGAATATCAAGATGGAAGCATACTTGAATGCACTTGGGTTTGATGTGTGGCAATCTGTTGTTGATGGGTATTTACCTCTAGCTACCCCTCCAACGGATCAAGCAGGGAAAAAGAGAAGTGAAAACAATGCAAAGGCTAAGCATGCTCTTCTTTGCAGCCTAACAGATTCTGAGTTTATAGAAGTCATGAGATGCAAATCAGCAAAAGAAATTTGGGACAAACTTCAAAATATTTATGAAGGAGATGCAAAAGTTAAAAAGGCAAAGTTGCAAACTCATAGAAGAAAGTTGGAGATTCTCGAAATGGAGGATGATGAAGATATTGCTTCATATTTCCTTCGTGTTGATGAAACAGTGAATATCATGAAGGGACTTGGTGAAGAGATCAAGGATGACTTCATTATTGACAAAATTCTAAGATCTCTTTCTACAAAGTTTGAAGCCAAGGTTGCAGCATTGGAGGAATTAACAAACTTGGATCAGCTAACCAAAGATGAATTACATGGAATCCTTGCTGCCTATGAGATGAGGATTGAAGGAAGATCACCACAAAAGGAAGTCTCACTCAAAGCATCCAAAAAAGGCAAGAACAAGCATGAAGAAAAGGATGAAAAATCAAGTGATGAAGCAGAAGCTTACTTCATGGGTAAACTTAAGAAAGGAAAAGGAAAATACAAAGGAAAATTTCCTTTTAAGTGCTTCAATTGTGGAAAAGTTGGACATTATGCCTCAAAATGTCCTCAAAATGAAAACAGCTCTAGTGAAGAAGAAAAAGAAATCAGCAACAAGAAAAAGGGAAAGAAGAATTTCAATAATAACTCAAAGAAGAAGTTTCAAAAACATAAGAAGAGTTTCTATTCAAAGAAAGATAGTAGCACCTCCGAAGAACAAAGTGAAGATTGCTCTAGCAATGGTGAAGAGGAAATATTATTCATGGCTGAATGTGAAGAACTAAATGCTGATGAAGTTTTTGATGAAGAAGAAAAGATTGATCAAGAATGCAATGAAGAAGAGGAAGTGGATCTTGAAGAAGAACTGCACTATGCTTATAAGAAGAATGAAGATTTGAAGAAGAAAGCTACCAAGTACAAATTGAAGGTCAAAGTGATAACAAAAGACTTGGAGAATTCAAGCAAAACCATTGAAGATTTGAGAGCTCAAATCATGGAAGCTGAAAGAAATGAAGAAGAATTGAAAAACAAACTCAATACAAAGGAGATGAAATGTAACAAGCTGGAGCAAGAGATAGCAACGCTAAAATTGGAATTGGAGAAAACAAAGGTTCAACACACAAAGATTGATGAAGAATCCAGCAAGTTGATTGAGCTAATGAAGGCTCAAGATTGTCTTCAAAGCAAAATGGGAGGTAGTTTTGAAGAACAATCCAAGAAGGTCACTAACTCCAAAGAAGATTTCAAGACCTTCTCAAAGCAAGTTGAAGAAGAATGGATAAGTGCTGATCCTAAAAGAAAATCAAACGCTAGGCAATCATATACATTCAATGGCTATTGTTTTCTATGTAACAAATTTGGCCACAAGGCCTTAAATTGTAAGAATAAAATAAAAAATATTCCTAGCTACCTTAGGAGAGATTATAATCCTTTCACACCATTAATGGACTATAATAGTCTATGCTACAATTGTAATAACCTTGGGCACAAAGCACAAGCTTGTAGGATAGTTTTTAATGATTCTCCAAAACAAAACAAGAAAGAAGATAAGAACATTAAAAGGAAAGAAATGCCTATCAAAGTGTGGAGGAAAAAGGAGAAATCAATGTTCATTCAAACTGCCTTACATGCTGAAAGTAAGAAGGATAGATGGTACATTGATAGTGGGTGCTCAAAGCACATGACAGGTGACAAGAGAAAATTCATCTCTCTTGAACCTACTGATGAAGGAACAGTAAGATTTGGTGATAATACAAGAAAACAAATAAAAGGAAAAGGAACACTTAGTCTAGATAGTGGGAAAACAAAAACAGAAAATGTTTTGTATGTTAAGGGCCTAAAAGAAAATCTTCTAAGTGTTAGTCAACTTTGTGATCAAGGACATAGTATCACATTTCTTTCTAATACATGTGATATCAAGAAAGATGGAAAGCTGGTTGCTCAAGCTGAAAGGAAACATAATTTGTATATCTTAAAGGAGATAAGTTGTGAAAGTTGCAACCTAGTACAAGAGGATGAAAGTTGGTTATGGCACAAGAGGCTAGGCCATCTCAACTTTGATAATATTGTCAAAGTTAGAAAATCAAATGCTGTGAGAGATATACCAAGGATAACAAAACCTTCTAATATCATTTGTAGAGAGTGTCAACTTGGAAAGAAAACAAGGTCAAGCTTTAAATCTAAGGAGCATTCTTCATCAAAGCCATTAGAACTCATACATACAGATCTTTGTGGGCCAACCAAATCCAAGAGCATGAATGGAGAAAGATATTTTATGTTGCTGATTGATGACTTCTCAAGAATGACTTGGGTTGCATTTTTGAAAGAAAAATCTGAAGCTTTTGATAAATTCAAAGCTTTCAAAGAGCTGGTTGAAAATGAAGCAAACATCAAAATAAAATGTCTTAGATCAGATCGAGGAGGAGAATTCACATCAAAGGAATTTGAAAATTTATGCATAGAGCATGGAATTAAAAGGCAATTTTCTGCAGCAAGAACCCCTCAACAAAATGGGGTTGTAGAAAGAAAAAATAGGACGGTTCAAGAAATGGCAAGGGCAATGCTAAATGAAACCAAGATAGCAGATTCCTTTTGGAAGGAAGCAATTCATACAGCAGTTTACATCTTGAATTGTGCACAAATAAGAGTGAACAATGAGAAGACACCATATGAACTTTGGAAAGGTAGACCAGCAACTGTCAAGTACTTCAAAATTTTTGGAAGCACTTGCTACATTAGAAGAGATGAAGGAGATTTGGGAAAATTTGACACAAGAGCAGATGAGGGAATTTTTCTTGGCTACTCATCAAAAAGTAAAGCATATAAATGCTACAACAAAAGAACTCGCAAAATTGTTGAAACTGCTAATGTAAGAATTGATGAAGGAAAGCAATTCAAAGAAGTTGGACAAAGTGATCACCAAGTTCAAACTATGAATGATGAAGACAAAGAGGATGAGGACTCTCAAGAGGAAGAAAAGGAGGAAGAGGCAAAGGAAGAAGAATCTTCACAAAAGACTCCCATGAAGACACCAAAGACACCTTCCAAGTTTGTTCAAAAGAACCATCTTGAAGATTTGATTCTTCAAGATAGATGTAGATCTACAAGGAAAATGGTGAATTACAATGAAGATGGTCATGCAACATTCCTATCTCAAGTAGAGCCCAAAACCTTTGAAGAAGCAAGCAAAGACAAACATTGGATTAGTGCAATGAATGAAGAATTGGATCAAATAGAGAAGAATGAAACTTGGGAACTTGTACCAAGGCCAAAAGATAAGAATGTAATTGGTACAAAATGGGTTTTTAGAAACAAATCAAATGAAAATGGTCAAGTCACAAGGAACAAAGCAAGGTTAGTGTGCAAGGGCTATGCACAAGTTGAAGGAGTAGATTTTGAAGAAACATTCGCACCAGTTGCAAGGATTGAAGCAATTAGAATGTTTTTATCCTATGCAAGTCACAAGAAGTTTAAGGTGTATCAAATGGACGTCAAATCTGCTTTTCTCAATGGAGATCTAGAGGAGGAAGTCTATGTTGAACAACCTGAAGGTTTCCTACTATCAAAAGACAAGGATTATGTGTGCAAACTAAAGAAAGCTCTCTATGGGCTCAAACAAGCCCCAAGAGCTTGGTATTCTAGACTTGATAAGTATCTCAAAGAGCAAGGTTTCAAAAGAGGAGATGTAGATAGCAATTTATACATCAAAGAAGAGGATGGACACTTATTGATTGTGGTGGTGTATGTAGATGACATCATTTTTGGTGGAGATAAGGACAAAATGTGCAAAGAATTCTCATCATGTATGCAAAAAGAGTTTGAGATGTCAATGTTGGGAGAATTATCCTTCTTCCTTGGGCTGCAAATTTCACAAACAAGCAAAGGTATTTTCATCTCCCAAGCCAAATATGTGAAAGAAATGTTAAAAAGGTTTAGGATGGAAGATTGCAATCCTGTTAGCACTCCTATGGCTATAGGTTGTAAGCTAAGCAAAGATGATGAATCCCAAGAAGTGAATCAAACACTTTATAGATCAATGATTGGAAGTTTGTTGTATTTAACTTCTACAAGACCAGACATAATGCAAGCTGTTGGAGTTGTGGCAAGATTTCAAGCAGCACCAAAAGAAACACATGTTCATGCAGTAAAACGTATATTCAAGTATTTGAAAGGTACAATGGAATATGGTCTATGGTACCCTAGTAGCAATGATTTCACTCTTGAAGCCTTCACAGATGCTGATTGGGCTGGCAATGTGGATGATAGAAAAAGTACAAGTGGAGGATTTTTTTTTCTTGGAGGAAATCTAGTGTCTTGGATGAGCAAAAAACAAGAATCAGTATCTCTATCTACAGCAGAAGCTGAATATATTGCAGCAGCAGCATGTTGCACTCAACTTTTGTGGATGAGGCAAACTTTAAGAGATATCAAGGTGTAGTATGATCATCCCTGCACTATCTATTGTGATAATACTAGTGCAATCAATATCTCCAAAAATCCAGTAATGCACTCAAGAACCAAGCACATTCCTATTAAGTATCACTTTTTGAGAGAACAAGTAGGAGAAGGACAAGTGTGTTTAGAATACATAACTACAAAAGAGCAAACTGCTGATATATTTACTA
>CM021101.1:408870867-409050346 GCA_007115665.2 Sequoiadendron giganteum
ATGCCCTAATTAGGGTTTTTGCCCTAAAAACCGCCACAAAGAGTAGTGGGGTAATGAATGCCCCGGAGATTCTCCACTCCTCCGCAGAACCACTATCCGCAATTAATGCCCACTATCTTCCTCTAGAAGATTCTCGTCCGGAAACGCGTTCCCACTGTTCTTCTCTGCCAATTCTGTTGCGTTAGGAGGAGAGCGAAAGAGTCTCTAAGATCTTCTCCGCCGATAATAAAATTTGAAAGGATTTGACGTTCAGCCCTCCTGTTGCTTTGACTCTTGGACGCATTTCTTCTTTGTGACTTTCACATTTCTCTAGCCCACTGCCTTGGGCGCATTTGCCTCTTTTGCATCATGTTCTTAGTGTCTTAGCCAAATCTTCACTGTCGTTTCTTCTTTCCCAAGTTGCAACGTTGTCTAGCTCCATCAACTCAAGTCCTTACGCTCAGGCTCCAGTGTTCACCCTGCAAAACAGAGAGAAAAGCCTCAGAACGCTTATAATATAAATTCACTTTACTTAGCCAATTTCCATGTTCTGACCGCTTGATCTCCGAATCTGGTAGAATTCATCACTTTTCTAGCAAACTTTCATCATGGGCGTATCCACCACCTTGCCTGGAGTTTGTGCCTTAGAAAATATTTCACCTTGAGGATGCATTTGAACGCTTGATGTTCGAGCTTCAGTTCATTTTCAAATTCCTCCATGCCTTAGACAAATTTCTTCCCTGTGAGTGTATTTGACCCCCTGTTGCTTTATTTTACCATGCCTTAGAAAATTTATCCCTCGGAGCCTTAGGAAACTTGTTAAACGGGTGCCAGGCCAAAATCCTTGTCGAAACAACACGAGCAAGGTATGGAAGAGTTTTAAACCATCTCCCAGTTGGAAATGTCCAATACCCAGAAGAAAATTCCCCTCAAAAATCACAATTTCCATGTGTACCCAAACGAAGGGGTAAGTTAAATTTTTTTATTATTTTGAAAATAATAAAATTCTAAGGTTTATTCCATTTTCATTCTGGAGGAATTCCACGCCTGTAATCTCCATTTTTCCTGCCTTAGTATTTTCTTGAAGAAATTCCCTCCTGTTCATGGGCGCATTTCATCCTGCCTTTGGAAAATTTAGCATCACCCCCCCTAGGCGTACTTCACACTTTCACCCTTGAAAATGCCTTAGAAAATATTTAAATTCCTTGATTTTACCTTGGGCGCATTTGAGGTCTTCCACTTCTATTTCAAACCTTAGGCATTCCTACACCCTAGCAATCTTATACTATTTCCTCCACAAACAAGAGCGCATATTCATGGGTCAACTTCCACCTAAGGGCGCATTTAGAGGGTGGAGAAGGAAATCCGCCAACACTTAAAAACCTTTCTCAAAATCACGCCCTCTTGTCCACACCTTGGGTGCATTTAGCAGGTGAAGGAGAAAACCTTGAGCGCATTTTCTATAGGCAACTTCCACTTCTAACCTTTGAGGGCGCATTTCACCACCTCAACTTCCATCTTCAACCTTGGGCGCATATGACATGGGAAGGGGGAAACTTTTCACCTTGAGGGCGCATTTGCTAGGTGAAGGAGGAACTTTTAATGTCTTGGGCGCCTATGACATGGGAAGGGGGAAGCTTTTCACCTTGAGGGCGCATTTGCTAGGTGAAGGAGGAACTTTAATCAAGCTTGGGTGCATTTCTCCTATGCTACTTCCATTTTCATACTTAGAATTTTCTTGATGCTGACCTTCTTTTTTGAAAACCCTCAATGCCTCAGCTACCTCTTGCCATTCTATTTTTAGCAGTTTTTGGAGAAGTGAGACTCTTCGTGGCTTTTTACTCATTCTGACTTTGGAGCTAGCGTGATATGCTTCTTGTGGCCTTGCTACCTTGTTTATACCTGTTGCCCGAGATCATTTGCTATTTTTAGCCACCCTGCTATTTTAAGCAAACCCTAAAATTGCTTGACTTCCGCAACTCCGACTGATCTGAAATTTGCTAGGCGTGATCCTCATCGCCTACTTGACCCGTTCACACCCGCCTCTTGTGCTGACTTGCTACTTATAGCCATGTTCTGGAGACGACTTACTATAAATAGTAAGTGCTCGGATTGTGCCCAAATTTCACCAGTAGATTGCTTGAAGGATGCTGATCGCAGTGGGATACCTTCGTTTTTCAAAATTCTGGCCTTTTACCCCTCTATTTAGGCATTGAAGCTGGAAACCCTAATTTGATATGCATGTGCCCTGAATGGTCTCCGTTTGACCTCTTTTTTGTCGCTTGCCACTCTGCTTGCTGGATTGAAGTGTCGGGTGGTTGCGAGAGTGAAACTGCTATTTATAGTAAGTGTCCGGAAAGTGGTCAATCTGATGTCGGATGAGTTTGCATGTCACGGTGCCTGTGGGATGTCAAGAAACCCAGAAAAACCTAGAAAACTGGTCAACATGCGGGCATTGGCTAAAAATAGTAAGTCCCTGAAAACTGCTCCATTTTGCTTGCATGTCATACCGTTACGAAGCTCTTGCAAAACCCACATGGAATATCCGGACATGCATTGAAGAACCTGTTGTGACCTATTTCACACATCGCCCCATTGCAAATGGGGACCCCCTTCTTTTTGCTTTTGGTTTCTTGCCTTGGCATCGCAACTGCTTATCATCTTTTTATTTACAATGAGGAGTTTGAGTTTTTGAGAGTCATCCCAGTCAAGTTGATATTTTGAACCCGTTTCTGTGCTTAGACGTCATGGAAATGCTTAGAAGGCCCGGTAGACGAGGAATGCCATTGCTTTCGGCCAATTCTGACACTTCTTATTTTTTAGGGATTCTGATTTTTTGATTTTTGGCATTTTTAGGCCATTCTGGAGTTCCTATTTTTTAGGGATGCTTTTTGCTTTTTCTATTTTGGGATCCCACAGAGCATGAAGTCAACACGCCTCCAAAAATCATGAAAATCAAGGTAAAATAGCAAAATTTTGGTGAAAATGGCTAAGTTTGATGAAGGGCGCCGATGAGGAAAGAATGGCAGACAAGACATGAAGTCCACCCTACCTTTGGTAGGCACTGGCAAGCCAAGGCTGAAGTCCGCCATGGCATGGAGATCTCCAAGTCCGCCCATGGCACAAGGAGAGCCAAGTCCGCCCATGGCAAGGAAGAGGCCAAGTCCGCCCATGGCCTGAGAAGCATGAAGTCCGCCCAAGGAAGAGGTGGATGGCACAAGAAGGCTGAAGTCCGCCCTGGCAAGAAAAGGTCAAAGTCCGCCCAAAAATGTCAATGGCAAGAAGGCTAGCAAGTCCGCCCAGCAACATGCAAGAAAAAAAATGGCATGAACATGATGAAGTCCGCCCAGCACAAAGAAAAAAATGTCCGGCCAAGCAGGAAGTCCGCCAAGAAAAACTAAAAAATTGGCTAAGTGTTGATACCTTGGGGAGAAAAAACTTCGAAAATTGGCTAAGTGTTGAGAATAAATTTTCAAAATTTGGTTAAGTGTTAAGAAAATTCTCTAAGGAATGAGCAGCTTTGCCCAACATGGCCAACCAATCATGAAGTTCGCCAAGGCTAAATTGAAGATGTCCAAGTCCGCCCTTGGACAAGGCAAGGCTAAAGTGCACCAATGTCAAGGAGAGGCTGAAGTCCGCCCAACTTTGGGAGAGGAAATTTTTCTAAGGCATGGATAAAAAATATGCCTAGAGAGAGAGGGGATCAAGCTAGCATGAAATTCACTCCTCGGCATGACGGAATAAAATTCTTTGGCACGGAAGGAAGAGTGTATGGCAAGGAAGACACGAAGTCCGCCCAACTGAACATGAAATAAATTTCTAAGGCATGGACATAAATGCAAAATGGCAGAGAAACCTCCAAGTCCGTCCAACCCAGAAGGAGAGAGAAAATTTGAAAATTTTGACTAAGTCGGATGTTTGGTTAAGTATAAAGTACGCCACAGGAAAGGAAGTGTCTAAGCATTGGCAAAGTTCACCCAAAGCAATGGTAGGCACAAGGCAAAGTCCACCTTCCAACAGGGAAGCATGTCCAAGCATTGGTGAAGTCCGCCATGAAGATGTCCAGCCACAAGATCAAGTACTCTTAGAGGAAAATGCATCTTGTCCAGCCAGCTTCAAAGTTCGCCTTGTCCAAGAGAAGATGAAGTCCGCCTAAGAGCAAGATGGGAATAGCACAAGGAAGACAAACTCTGCCTTAACAAATGAGTAAAGTGGCGCAACAACTATGAAGTCCGCCAAGGAAAACTCATAAAATTGGCTAAATGTGGAATTTTCCTACAATAAAAAGGATCAAATTTTGACTAAGTGTTGGAAAGAAAACAAGAAAAATGAAGAGGAATAAGGAGGAAATGAATAAAATTCTTGCCCAAGGATGGAGTCTGCCCTACTTAGCACAAGCCAAACTCGAAATTAAAGACAAATCCACAGGCAAAGTTCATTCGAGCATAAAGATGGCCAAAATCTTGGCTAAGTGTTGAATGGTCCACATGAAGGTGTTACAAGACGAAATTGAATAGCCAAAATTTGGCTAAGCATGGGAACTACTTCACAGAGAAAGTTCCAATTTCCTCCATTTTGGCGAAAGCACAGGAGAGCTCTTCTCCAAATTCAAGGCACTTGAAGGAATTTCAAAGCAATCAGGAAGGAAAAGTTCAATAACTGCTCCAAGGGAAGACTTCCAGATTCTGATGCAAGTGAGAAGAAGAAATCAAAATCCCGAAGGAAATCCAAGATCACAGCTAGGAAGGAACAAACACAAAGGACAAAGTCATCGGCAAAGGAAGATAAATCTATGGGAAAAGAACAAGGAGACCAAGGAGGACATCCAGCACGTTGAGGTGGCACCTCGTCATCTTCGAAACCAATCAAATTGTTCCAAGTCAACATGTCTAGGTTCAATGAACTTGACTTATCCATGGAATTGGTTTATATTTAGCAAGAAGGACAAGTGTCCCAAAATGTAATTTTCTCATTGGTCGAGAGGTAGTTAATTATGACAAACCCTAATTAGGGTTTTATTTTGTAATCTCGACCGTTGATCCTAAATCAATCTTGGCCATTGAATTGTAATCGGGGAGCCTATAAATTGAGCTCGCCCCTCATTTGTAAATTGTGAAGTGAGTAATATGAAATTGTTGCGTTAGACCATTTTCGTTAATAAAAGCTCTTATGCATGATTTGCTTTGAATCACTTTTATTTTCAAGTGGTGTGCAAGGTTACATATCTCCTTCAACACTTAGATTAGAATTAGAGTAGAATTTTATTTGAATGTTTGTTAAATGAATGATAGATCTGATAGTGGTGATTGGTGAAATCTAGCTCATACTTTCTTTGGATAGATGATTTGTATCCAATGCGTAAAGTTAGCCTGAGCTCTTAAATTGTGGATGCTTAACTTCAGTCTTATTTTGGACATGAAAATCATAATCACACCCCTAGAAGATTGCACCCACTTTGCGTAGTTGTCCCAAGGAGGCGAAACAAAGTGTGGTTCCTTGTTTCACCCAATCATCGCCGTCTCTTGAATTCTTAGGATTAGATTAGCACTCCTAAACCCTTATCTATTTTTACATTTTTTTTGGAAATCCTAAAATTGAGAAAACCCAAAAAGAAAGAGCCTTCAATGTCAAAATCGTCTAAGTCCTTAGCTTGCAAATAAATTCTAACGTAAGTCCCCTTGTGATTACCAGCAAATCACAACGCCCACTGATCTTATCCACACGTCAAGACCTGACAAAAGAAACCTTGGAATCACCATATGATCTTCTCACAATCTTAGCATACGCGGTGATTTTTCAAGAGAGGATAGAGTGTCTTTGGGCATTTTATTCTGTGTTCAGTGGGTATTAAAACGCACACCAACAGATGCCTGCATGCAAACCCTAAAAATAGCCTCTGAAGACTGAATTCTGAAAGTCACCATCTCGATTTGCATGTCACGTCACTGCAAAGGTCTTGAAAAACCCAGATCGATCCTCTAATCATAGATTGGAAAATTATATGTTTGAACTCTGAAAATGGCCTCTGAAGGCTGAACTGCTAAAAATAGCCAGTTGTCTGAATCTGCCCAAATTTTGCGTGTAGGCACTCTGAAGTTGCCTGGAAGCATTGATGTAGTTAGAATCCCGAAATCCTGAGGAGAAGACCTCAGATTCAGTACTTACTAAAAATAGTAAGTTGTCGGATTTCAATGGGATCCTGTCTTGAGCCTTCTGACTGCAATGTTAAGCTCAAATGTCAATTAGCCAACTCAGTTCAGCTTCAAACTGTCTTGAAGAATGAAACCCTAATTTCACAAACAGCCAAAATTTCCATCAGATCAAACAATAGGACATCCTCGAAAGGACAAAAGATCGGAGAGAGAGAGAGAGAGAGAGAGAGAGAGAGAAAACAACCCAAAAACCAAAAGCCAAAAGACCACAATGGAGCAAAAATTGGGGGTCCCCATCTGGCCCATTATAATTTCAATAGAGTACAACAAAAAAATATTTTCAATGTGGCCCATTATAATCTCAATAGAGTACAACAAAAAAATATTTTCAATGTGGCCCATTATAATTTATACTGTGCATAACAGTAAACAGTGTATAAACAATTGAAACTCTGAGTATTATCTCTTTTTGAAATTAGAGATATGATACAAAATAAACCCTTGTGTTCTTTATCTCTCTTTCAACAAATATTCGCGCTGTGAACTTCCCAAAACTCTCTTCTCAAATACAAAATGATATCACAGTAAAAAAACCCTCAGCAATACTCTGTTAAGTCTTTCCTACCTCCTTCACCGAGTCATGGCTTTTGCCATACATTTATACAAAGAGAATAAAACAGTTTATTCTCTTCAAAAACCCATATCCACAATAACCAAGGTTTTGATAAACTAGTAGATAATGTAGTTAAATCATGATACCCATAATGCGTTTTAATAATAATCACTGAAATTATGATGAATACTACTGAAGACAATAAGACCCTTGAGTGAAGAACTCAGGTTACCAAAACTGAAAAACAGAATCTTCAACCATAACTTTAAAAACAGTTTCTATTTCCCTTATTCATATTCAGTTATGCTTCAAAAACAAACGACACAAGATCTTTCACCAAATACTTGTCACGGTGGCCAAAAAACATTACCAACTGTTTGCGAAGAAACTTCATAATGGTCATGTTGTGACCTTTTTCACACATCACCCCATCAAGATGGGGACCCCCTAAATTTTGCTCCATTTTGGTCTTTTGGCTTTGGTTCGCTCTCTCTCTGGTCTCTGGTCCTTCCGGGGATGTCCCGTTGTTTGACCCAGGTTGAAATATTGGTTAAGTCTGTGTAATTAGGGTTTTCATCCTTTAGGCTTATTTAAGGTCAAACCGAGTCATAAAATTGAAATCTAAGCTTAGTGCAGCAGTCAGAAGACTTCTAGCAGAGTCCCCCTAAATTTTCACTGTATTTCGGCAACTTACTATTTTTAGTAAGTATTCAATTTGGGACTATTTTATTGAGATTCTGGAATTCTGTCAGTTCCACTGCATCCGGGTAACATCAAGCTGCCTACACGTAAATTTTGAGCCAGATCGGACGACTTGCTATTTTTGGCAGTTCAGGCTTCAAGAGTCAAATTAGGGTTTCCACATGAGCTTTTCAAATGCATGTCTGGAGAATCCTTCTGGGTTTTCCAAAACCTTCGCAGTGATGTAACATATAAACCGAGACGACCACTTTCAGAAGTCAGCCTTCGGAGGCTATTTTTAGGGTTCGCATGCAGTGTTTTTCAACGCATGTCGGGTTTTTCTTTATGGGTTTTTCGAGAGCTTCACAACGGTGTGACTTGCAAGCGGATGAGATCGAGTTTTGAGGACTTACTAGTTTTAGCTGCATGCATGTTTTTTGGGTTTTTTGGGTTTTTGAGATCCCACGGGCAATATGACATGCAAAACCATCCGGCAGTGGATGAGTCACTTTTCAGGCAGTTTCTATTTTTTAGCAGTACACTCTGGCAGCCGCCCAACACTCCAGTTCAGCGTAACGACATGCAACGAAGTCACAAACGAGACGTTCGGGATACATACAAGTCAAATTAGGGTTTCCACTTTTATAGGGGTAAAATCCAAAAATAGCCGAAACGAAGTACCCCACCCATGTCAGCACACTTCAAGGTACCTGCTGGCAAAATTTGAGCGAAATCGGAGAACTTACTATTTTTAGTAAGTCAGGGCACGGCTATAAATAGCAGGTCTGCACCCGAGGTTGGCATCAGAGTGACACTCAAGCTATCAAGATCAAGCGTTGCAACTTTCAGGCAAAACGGAGCTACTGAAGTCAGAAAGTCAAAACTTACTATAAATAGCAGGTGGCTATAAATAGTAGGTCAGGGCAGAGGACTGGCAAAACAGGTTCACAAGGTGAAGAATATCATATGATGAAATTTTCAGGCAAAACGGAGCCTTAGAGGTTGAAAATCAAGGGACTTGCTAAAAATAGCACAACTTGCTAAAAATAGAATGCGTAAACAAAGGCAGGCAGAGGCATGGAAAATATTCTAAGTGTGGGAAAATGAAAGTATCTCCTTCAAAATGTGCCCACCTCACAGATTGATAGCTTGAAAATTGTCTAAGGCAGAATTCAAAGTTGAGCATAGCAAATGTGCCCACCTTGATGGAAGCCTTGAAATTTTCTAAGGCAAAAAAACAAAAGCTCATACCTCAAAATGCGCCCAAAGAGGAATAGGGGGAGCATCAAAATTTTCTAAGGCAAAAAAACGAAAGCACACCCATGAAAATGCGCCCTCACCTTGGAGAAAATGATGCTTGGTAAAAACGCCTAAGGCACACAAATGAAAGTTTCAAGGGTGAAATGCGCCCTCAAGAGAAAATGGAAGCTTGGCCTAGCAAATGCGCCCATGATGAAGAGGAGATGGGAGAATTCTCTAAGGCATTAAAAGCAAAAGGTTGAGAGTATCAAATGCGCCCATGATAAAAATCAAAGCTCCACTAAGGAAATGCGCCCAAGGTTGCTGGAGACTTCAAAAAACTTCCTAAGGCAATGAAATTGAAAGCTTCCTAGGCAAAATGCGCCTTCACTTGAAAGTCTCACCCCTCAAATGCGCCCATGATAAAAATCAAAGCTCCACTAAGGAAATGCGCCCATGAGCTGAAGGTGAGTAAAGATGGGAGAATTCTCTAAGGCGTGTGAAAGTAAAAGCTTGCATATGTAAATGCGCCCACCTTGGAGTAAGAATGTTGAGGAAATTTCCTAAGTGTTAAAGAAAGCTTCCCCCCTCATATGCGCTTGAGGTGTAAACTAAAAAAATTTTCCTAAGTGAAATAAAATTTCACTAGGTAAAGTGCGCCCAAGAAGAAAACAAGTGAAGAATTCCTAAGGCGTGGGAATTAAAATTAAAATTTGAAAGAAATACGCCCTTGAAGAGGGATTTAAATTTTAATTCATAAGGCATGGAGATTTTTTTTCAGAGAAAAATTATACCAAGGGAAATACGCCAAGAAAAAAAATGTTCGAAAATTTTTCTAAGTGAGATGGCACTTCACTAGGGAAAAATACGCCCTTGGCATGGAAGGATGATTTGATGAGTTTTAAAATTTTCCAAAGGCAGTTGAAAGTTGACGAATATTTTTCAAGGGGAAGATTTGATATCGATGAATATTTTCCATGGGTCAAGTGAAAATCAAATGAACCCGTTTAAAATGCACCCATGGGTCGAGAAATTTTAAAATTAATTTCCTAAGGGAAATTTTAATATTTTCAGAGGAAACTCGTTTTGCCTAGATTATTTTCCTGACGGAAGTTAAATCTCAGAGGATGAATTATTTCGAGCAGGCGAATAATTTTAAATCACCCGGAGTTGAATATCTTAAAGAGAAAATTTAAAATGTCTAAGGCAAATTTTATGAAATCGAGGATTTAAATGACAGACATTTTAAAAGTTGGAAATATATTTACAACTCCCACGAATTTTTTCGAGTTGAATTTATTTAAACACTGCGAGATTTTAAAATGGAATTTTAAATCAAGTCAAGTGATTGTTTTTCTCGCGAGTTGTTTAAACCGCCAAGAGTTAACTGGCAGACTAGAAAGGAAAATTCGAAATTTGAAGAGGAAGGAATCATTATTAATGGCAATTGCCATAATGACCGGCTGACGACTAGCCCACTACTGCGCTTGAATTAGAAGATTCCGAACGAAGAGAGTGGAAAATTGATGAAGGCGCTAAAAATAGCCCCAGCACTACTTAGCAAGATTCTCCGAGAAGAGTTATTTAAACAATCTCTTCTCTCATTTCTCCTCACATTGTTTCGAAGTTGAAGTTGCTGAAGAAGTTCTTGAGAGATTGAAATATTTTCGAAGTGGTTGAGGAGAGAAATTCTTTGAGAGTTTATTTTATTTCGGAGTGTTGAGTTGCTGAAAGTACGAAGTGCTGGAGAAATTTTCATTTGCCGAGACTCTTTCTTTCGAAAAGCTGAGAGTGGAGTTGCTGCAAAGTTCGAAGTTGTATACTGGAGAGCTAAGATTTTATTTCCAGATTGTTGAAGTCGCTGCAGATTTGCGAAGTTGTAGAAGATTTCTTTTCTCTGGAGATCTTTATTTTCAAGCTACTGAAAGTCGAAGTGTTGAAGAAGTTTAAACGTTGAGAAGTTGAGGAAGTTGAAATTTCATATTGCTGGCAACTCTTTATTCCTCTAACTGCTGAAGTTGACAAAGTGAAGTCAAGGTTCGAACTATTTGTGCTGGAGAAATTAGCTACATTGCTGAAAGTTATTAGCTTGCTGCGTTTTTTCTTCACCAGTCAGAAGTGCAGTTGCTGAGAGTTGTCTCTAAACTCAGAGATTTTTATATAGTTTGAGGTTTGGAGTTAGAAATTTATGCTGAGGAATTTTATTTTCAAAGCTAACTCCGTATTCGCAGCCATCTCGGGAATTGTTTTATTTTATTAAAAATCTGCAGCCTAGCTTATTGCTATTCTATTTTATTTTGCAGATGGCCGGAGCAAAGGATGTTGCAGGAACAAGCAGAGCCGCAGGCAGAGCTGCAAACACTGAAGCAGGCAAGGCTGGCTCATCCCGGCAGGCAATGATTAAAAGGCTCGCTAAGCCATTTCTCCCAAAGTCAGCAATAGTTTCAAAGTTGGCAGGATTAAATGACACCAACCTTGGTTCATTTAATCTAAATGCACTCAAATCGAGGATGTTCGGGCTAGGGGGCCATCAACCATCCGTCACGGCACATAATATAATGAAGAGTGGAATCTACGCAGCTGCTAGTTTTCCGCCAGCAATTCAGTGTCCGGAGCTAATTATGGAGTGCGCCAATCACTACAAGCCAGAACGTAGGACGATTGTCTCTCCGGATGGTAAACTGCTCGCCAACTTCACACCGGATGCCATCGGAGAGGCATTTGGGATTCCGACTGCTGAGGAGATGTTATACAGGACAAATAAGAGGGCAGATAAGATGTACTCTTCCTCTTTCGAAAGAGTCACTGCAGTCATCAACAGAGTTTGGATGCAGAAGCCGAGGCCACCCCGCACTAAGCTCCCAAAGCAGATAATTGCCGAGGACGTGAAACAAGAATACTGTGATTTGATAATGATGTTGAGCCGGGTGAATGGGAGTGCACAGGCTTACATTTTCGAGCCTTGGATGTTCTACTTCATCGAGATCATCTTGGAAGGAAAGAGTGTGTCGATTGGGCTAGGATGATTAGCAACCACATCGATGAGCAATTCAGGAGCTTGAAGGTGACGAAGACTTTCTACATGAGCTCATATGTAATTTACATGTTGGCCAGAATGACTAAGTACAGAGGGATTTCGTACAAGGAGCCAATCGGTTGTGCCCCTGGTCAATTCAAAATCCACGAAGCCTGCACACAGCTACATTTAGCTAACATTGCTAACTATAAACGGGCAAATGATGCATTCACAATGCACATTGCGAGGACACTTCAGCAGAGAACGCAGCAGAGAATATCTAAAGAAGCACAGACATTGATTGAGGAATATGGGTATTGGCTCATCCAATTCCCGAAATTCACATATATTAGGCTGCAGGGGTTCACTTCGTATCCGTATCGGCTACCACGATACCCCACTGATCACATAGTAATGCTTGAGGTATCTAGGCAATTGATTGCCTACGATAAGATTCAGAAAAGGAAAAAGAAGGGTGGACTTGATTTCCTTATCACCATGGGAAATTCCATTGAGGTGTGTCCCTCTTTGCAGGCAGCCCGAGAGGCAGAGGACGAGCTGCAATCTTATCATTTGTCATATCACACAGGCAAGCAAGATTTCGATCCTTACAGGAACATCCGGATGATACAGAACGTTGAATACCGGCACAGAGCTCATCTGGAGGACTTTTGGGCAAATGCAGTGGATGAGGCTGAGATAAGAAGAAGGATGTTTTCCAGACTTCCTCTCAAGCTGATTAGAGAATGTGAGATTATTCCAGTTCCCGATCAGGTGGAGGAGGATGTCAACGTCATGCAACCCGACTATGGGTCAGTTAGGGATACTCCTGTCCCACCACCTGATTGGTCCGAGCCAGAGATCATGGACTTGGACACTCTTTCTATCCCGGTGATGACTTTTACCAGGACTTGGGTCGACAGACATGTATGCAGACTCAAGAGCAAGTCGATCGCCCTCACTTATAGCTTGATGGGTGACCCAAGGCCGCTATCGGTAAAAAGGGGGAAACAAATTGCTCAGACATCGAGGGCACAAGTGGAAGTGCCAACCCAACCGATACCGTTGAGGATAGAACAAGCATCACCCGTGCACTCACAAACTCAGTCTTCGAGTTTGAGAGTGGTTTCATTATTTGCCGATCAGAGGGCAAGATTAGAGGAAGAGCGGGGACTTGAGGAGGTAGATCAGCCCAACGCCCGGGAATCAGCTAGTGTCAGTCTATCCAGGGGCGGCCAACAGGAGGAGGAAGAGGAAACAATGGCCGACACCCATTTTCAGCAGATGTTGGACACTGCTTTGGAAGAAGAGGAAAACACAGAACAGGGGACCCAAGGGTCGGGAGATACCCAACTTACAGAGGAGGATGGGCCTGAGCAGACGAGTGCAAGAAGAGAGGAAGTGCACGAGATGGAGGCAACAGAAGAGCAACCCCTTGTCATTTGTAATCCACAGCAGACAGTGCCTGATTGGCTTTCCGACAGAATGAGGAGAGAACCCGAGGATGATACGGATCCAGCCATTGAGATGGAAGAGTTCCTCAGGAGGATCAGTGCGCCACCAGAGAAGAAAAGGGCTCGAAAGTTTTCAAAGATCTCGACCGACGAGTCAGGCTCTCGCACGCTTCAGGTGGCTATTCCGAGGGAAGATTGTGATCGAACCGAGGAGAGGCCTGAAAATTACGTGATCACCACAGTAGAGTTGGGTCGCCCTACGGGAGCCCAAGTTATCGAGGAGTTCGATAACTCCTATCAGGCATTGAAGGATCAGTTGCTCCGCACGGAGGGGAAGTATAAGAAATTGAAGAACGAGCACAAAACTTTGATAGGATACGTACAAAATCTAGCACATCCAGGTGAACCAGCAAACCCAGCAGTAGAACGTCCATCGGAGCTTCCGAAGGAGTCAGTTGTTGCCTTAGAGGATTTGAAGAAAATGGAAACGGAGGCAGATAAGTGGGTTAGCCGTGTTCATACTGAGACAGGGAAATTCATGGAGGACCTCGCCGATGCTTATCGACAGGCCTCAAGTATTTTGGCACGGATGGATATAGTAGATTAGGCCTGGGGTGATACTCGCATCTATCAAACGAAGACTGTACTTCGTTTGGGGGCTTTGATGCATATACCTCTAGAAACCTTGGTGGATGGAGGTGTAATTCAGAGAGGTGATAGGTATGATTTCACCAGTTGGTACTCCTCGGTGGTCACAGGCCGTGGATTTCACGACGCAGCAAGGGCAGATTCAGCTAAAGTGAGGAAAGCAATGGGCAACATCTTGGGGAGGAGTCCTCAATACATTAGAAGCCATATTTGCTAGAAAGTTGGTCCCAGAGGAGATAACTGCTGATGGCTTGAAAAGTAGACTGCCTCCATTCTTCTCAGCTGCGAGGTCACTTGTCCTGGATGACTTTGAGAATGTCTCCACGTTCTCTAGTATAATTCAGCATACCCAGGACGCCTTAGTGACATGGAGAAAATCTTACACCAGATACGGACAGACGGTAGCAGTCTTGGAGTTCCAGCTCAACCATATTCCACCGATCTCTACACAGGAGGTTGAAGCAGTATTGGCCCGGTTGATCGAGTTTGCTATCCGGGAGAAGGCCAGTGGGAACGCGCTGCTTGATGAGGATCTTCTTGATGATGGTAGTGGCATTAATTGCTCATTATGATTCCTGCAGGGGAGTGGAGAATATTCTGTGCATTCATTGCCCACTCCTCTCTGTGGCGGTTTTTAGGGCAGAAACCCTAATCAGGGCATAGGTGGCTCGATCTGAGCCCTTCATTGTAATTTGATCTGAACCGTCCACTGAATTGGACTTATTATAAAAGGGGCATCCCCCCTCATTTGTAAGATATTAGATAGACATTAGATCAAGAGTTGAATCAGAGCTAGAGAGTAGAAGGCATATAGCATTTAGCTTAGAAGTTAGCTTTAGATTGAGGAGGGAAGAAAACTTTCCTTTGAAAGTTTTGTAAAAGGTTGTTGTGAACACTTTTCATAATACAAAGAGTTTCATTGCTTGGTGATTTCTTCTTTGTTATGAGTAGCTAGCAAGGCCATTTCGTCTTTCCAATTCAAGGTAGATAGAGTAAAGTAGATTTCTATTTCATGCAAGTAGTTGTTAATTGTGGAGTGTGGCGTTGTGATTTGAGCATATCTTCTTCATCCATACCACTAGCGGGCTTACTGATGGTAAGTTCGCCTTGCGTGGTCAACTGGAGTATCAGCACTTAACTTCGATTATGGTTCATATGTTTGTATGCGTTGTATTGACGGTATGAACGTGTTGCGTCATAGTTTGAACATTTTTCTCATCCTTTGAAGATTGCACCAACTTTGTTTGAGTTGTTCGAAAGGAGACAAAGCAAAGTTTGGTTTGAAGATTGTTTAAGTTGATCTTCGTCCTCCACCCTTTAGAAATAGATTTGTAGAATCCCTATCCCTATCCCCTTTAAATTCTGCATTTTCTGAGTCAGTCTAGATACCAGAACCATATTGCCAAATCATTCATGTCCTAATTGCTTCACAGAGTTGAACAACTACGTAAGTCCCCTTGAAATAACCAACAAAACACATCAACCAACTGAGTCTATTCGCGATAAAAGGAACCTTGGAGTCGAACACATGAACTTTCAAGCAATCTTAGCATGTGGGACACTTTGATCAAGAGAGAATAGAGTGACCGTTGGGCAACTTTATTTTGTGCTGGTGCTGTCATAAAAAGCACTTCAACAGGTCACACCGAGATTCTTCCAACTTTCAGCTCAAAAGGAGTCCACAATAAAAATCGTCATTTTGCAAAACTCATCAAACATCATTCCTTTAGCTTGAGCCAAGTCGCAGCACAAAACAACAAACTGTATTTGCAATGGCGGCGCTGTATAATGTCTTTAAGGAAACAAAAACGAAATGATGAAGGGTTTTCCCTAACTCCCTTATTTTCTTTTACCTCAAGACATTCAAATCAATGTCTTAATCATAATTGATAAAGCCTGAAGTCCGAGAGGACTAAAATCAAAACAAACATTATAATGACATAAAAGAATATATTGTCAAAGACCCATAATATCGACATTATTATAACTCTGCCTACTCACAATCCATGCGAGTCAGCTAACAACTTCCACGTCATTATAATATCACTGCCAAAGTCAATTGACAAATGAAAATTTGTCGATAGTCACATGCAATGATGATCTTTGAAGTGCCCGACAAAGACTAGCATAGTCAGCTTAAGTGTTGAATGAATGCGCTTAATAAAAATGTGCCAAGTAAACAAATGAAACTCACATAGTGTCACAATGATGACCAAAGCTATATATATATAGCTAACTCATGAAAGCAAATCTGACTGTGTATCAATACCAAGTATGGCATGAAATATAGCTTGAAAGAGCCCTGTGTGAATGCAAAATACCTCATATGAACTGAAGCCAAATGCCATAGAACCAAAACCATATTATCTTCAATCTGAGTAGTGATGTAACGGTGCAATCACTTGTATATGTCTGAAGGCCAATACCATAACCCAATACCAAATGAAAAACAAAATACCAATCAAGAACCTACACCAACTGTGCCAATGTCAAATGAATATCAAATATCAAATGTCTGTGAAATGCCAAGGCACCAACCCAGGGCAGTTTTGACATCAAGGACAAATGCCACAGAAGAAGCCAACAGATAGTAGATACTCTCTTGTGAATGATCTTATCATGTACAAAGGGAGGATATTTCTAGTCCCAGGTTCTGGGATGAGGGACAGAGTGTTGAGAGCCTTTCATGATTCACCTATGGCAGGACATCTCGATTACTTTAAGACCTACAGGCAAGTACGAGAGAGATTCTCTTGGAAAGGTCTCAAGTCTTTTGTTCTTCAGTATGTTAGGGAGTGCCTTGTTTGTCAGCAGAACAAGCAAGAACATACATACCTTGTAGGATTACTTCAACCGCTTACTATTCCTGAGGGGAAGTGGGAATACTTGTCTATGGACTTCATTATGGGTTTGCCGAAAGCTCAAGGGAAAGACAACATTTTTGTGGTAGTAGATAGATTGACGAAGTATGCTCATTTCTTCCCAATCACTACTACTTACACAGCTACACAGGTGGCAGACTTGTTTTTTCGAGAGGTATTTAGGTTGCACGGTTTGCCCCGGAGCATAGTCAGTGACAGAGATAGTAGGTTTTTGAGTAACTTCTGGCAAGAGTTATTCAAACTTTGTGGGACATAACTCACTTCGAGCACCAATTACAACCCATAGACAGCTAGGCAGACTAAGATAATCAACAAATGGGTGGAGGGATACTTGAGAAATTATAGTTCAGGGCAGCAGAAGGCATGGGTAAAGTGGTTATACCTTTGTGAGTATTGCTACAATACCGCTCATCACATGAGTATTCAGATGACACCTTAACGAGCGTTGTATGGATATGATGCTTTGAGTTTTCTAGATTTGTTGTTGGGTGATAGCAAAGTACCTAGTGCTGGGGATCTATTACAGGAGAACCAAGACATTATGAGAGCACTTAGAGAGAACATTCAGAAGCTCAAAATCAATAAAAATAATATGCTGATCAGCGAAGATTGGAACGGTCTTTTGAGATTGATGATTTGGTGTATCTGATGCTAGAACCTTATAAGCAGTCCACCCTTCGTAGGAAGGGCGTCGAGAAACTCAAGCCACGATACTATGGACCATTCAGGGTTGTGAGACGTGTCGGTGAAGTGGCTTATGAGTTAGATCTACCGGTGGATAGTAAGGTTCACAATGTGTCATGTGTCGCACCTCAAGAAGGCGTTGGGACAACAGGTGATTCCTTCTACAGATTTACCACCCCTGGATGATGAGGGGAAACTGATTTTGACACCTGAGGCCATTCTGGATTCCAGAGAGCATCATCTTCGAAGCGGGTTATCAGGGAATATCTGGTGAAGTGGAAAGATCTATCGACAAAGGATGCTAGTTGGGAGGATGACAGTATTCTATAGCATCCAACTTTGAGTTTGCTTGTTGACAAGCGAATTCGGGGAGGGCGGACTGTGATGCCCCCGCTCTAGTCAGTTCTCAGGAGCAGTGGAGTTAGCCTATCTCGTGGACCCTTGTAGGCTAACAGGATTGGGTTAGAGGGTCAGTGGCCTTATTTGGTGGGTTTTGTCGTTCCATCCTTTGAGTTCAGTGATTGGCTCACAGCAAGCCTTGGCAGTGGAGTGATTGACAGCTTCTGACGACATGTCAATATGCTGAGTTATGTGCGAGATATTAATTTTCCAGTGAATTAAAGTGTTTTACTTTATTTGATGGAATATTATAAAGTCAACTTGATTTTATAATAAAGTGTCACTTAAATTTATTTAAGTGAAAATTAAAACACTTTATCAAAAGGGGTGCCATCTTATTTAATCATTGACTATTGAAAAGATATAAAATACATTTAAATGTATTTTAAAGTGAAATTGGCATCACTTATGGAAATGCGTGCCTTTTTGGCCTTATAAGGAAGCAAAGGAAAATTCAAACTCATTATTGATTATTTGACATTTTCTCTTTGGCTTTGGCTGATGTGTGATTTCTTTGAGACAAGGGTTTCAAGGAATTTATCTTTGGAGAGCGACAATTCTTCACAGATTGGTGATTGTGAGACTGTGAAAGATCAGTTGAATGATTGCAACCATGGGAGCTTCACTTCAGGAGTTCTTCGGTGCTTTAAATAGGATTCTCTGTGAAGTTTAATTCAATTTACAATAAAGAAGAGGGCTTCTTCATCAGAGACGTCTCCTTTAGGTTTCTCTGCAGTTTCCAGTGTTCATTCCATAGTTTTTTGCTTGGCCGTACCTTTCAGCCTTGGGAAACGTGTCACCAGGAGGCTAGGCGTGTGAAGTTTCTTGCTGAAATGCCTTCTTTCTTGCATCTGATAGTGTTCCTTTCTTGGCGTCCACCCTTTAAGATTGCTTGCATCTAGTTTCTGTTGGGGAGAAGTCAAATCTGTAGCCCAGGCGTCCTATTTTGTCAGTTTTCACCATTTTCGATTGGCAAGCTTGGATAATTTCTTAAGTAAATAATCTGGAGGCTTACGGATATGTCTAACATTTGTAATCTTATTGTTATGGTTATTTAATACTCTTTGCATTTACACTTGATCAATATTAGCTCAGGTTCATGTTTTATGAGCATTTATATGTTGCCGCCCCTTCTATTTCTCTCTAGAAACTTTCTCTAAAAAACTAAAGAACACAAAAAGTTAAACAAAACAGCAGGGGTTTGAGAGGGAGCCAGTTGGGCTCATCACAGTGGTATCAGAGCACTGATCCTGCCAGTTTGGAGGGTTAGTAGATTCTATATGGCCCCATCAAAACAAGTTTGACAGGTACTACTCATGCAGGGGTTCTAGATTTCAGAGAAGTACTTTTGAACCTTTTCCAGCATTTCCGTTTGATGAACAGGAGGAAGAATTAGACTTTGATAATATGGCTCACAGGAATGATGAAGATCATCTTAATGACGAAGACAGGGGAGCCAAAGATGTACTGAGAGGGATGGTGGCAGGCCAAGAACAAGTGGCGAACATCCTCTAGCAGCTTAGTACCAATGTTCAGAACTTGACAGTTCAGAGAAGGCAGAAGCAGGATCAAGATCAGGAGGGAAGTATACATGGAGAACCTCACAGGAATACTGCTCCAGCACGAACCTTTGAGAGACCCACACTCCCATTCATCATGCATAGCCATGATGTTATCTGCAAAGTTTACTTCACCACCTTCTTCCACCTCCTCTTCTTCCTTAGCGTCATTTCTGACAAAATTTGGGCGTGTGGGTCTCTCAACGGTGCGTGTTGGAGCAATATTCTTGCAAGGTTCTCCATGTATACTTCCCTCCTGATCTTGATCCTGCTTCTGCCTTCTTTGAACTGTCAAGTTCTGAACATTGGTACTAAGCTGCTGGAGGATGTTCACCACCTGTTCTTGGCTTGCCACCATTCCTCTCAGTACATCTTTGGCTTCCCTGTCTTCGTCATTAAGATGACCTTCATCATTCCCGTGAGCCATATTATCAAAGTCTAATTCTTCCTCCTGTTTGTCAAATGAAAATGTTGGAAAAGGTTCAAAAGTACTTCTCTGAAATCTAGGACCCCTGCGTGAGTAGTACCTGTCAAAATTGTTCTGATGTGGCCGTATAGAATCTACTAACCCTCCAGACTGGCAGGGTCAGTGCTCTGATACCATTGTGATGAGCCCAACTGGCTCCCTCTCAAACCCCTGCTGTTTTGTTCAACTTTTTGTGTTCTTTAGTTTTTTAGAGAAAGTTTCTAGAGAGAAATAGAAGGGGCGGCAACATATAAAAGCTCATAAAACATGAATTTGAGATAATATTGATCAAGTGTAAATGTAGAGAGTATTAAATAACCATAACAATAAGATTACAAATGTTAGACATACCTGTAAGCCTCCAGATTATTTAATTAAGAAATTATCCAAGCTTGCTAGTCGGAAATGGTGAAAACTGACAAAATAGGACGCCTGGGCTACAGATCTGACTTCTCCCCAACAAAAACTGGATGAAAGCAGCCTTGAAGGGTGGACGCCAAGAAAGGAACACTATTAGATGCAAGAAAGAAGGTGTTTTAGCAAGAAACTTCACACGCCTAGCCTCCTGGTGACACGTTTCCCAAGGTTGAAAGGTACGGCCAAGCAAGAAACTATGGAATGAACACTGGAAACTACAAAGAAACCTAAAGGAGACGTCTCTGATGAAGAAGCCCTCTTCTTTATTTTAAATCGAATTAAACTGTACAGATAATCCTGTTTAAAGCACTGAAGAACTCCTGAAGTGAAGCTCCCATGGTTGCAATCATTCAACTGATCTTTCACAGTCTCACAATCACCAATCTGTGAAGAATTGTCGCTCTCTAGAGATAAATTCTTTGAAACCCTTGTCTCAGAGAAATCACACATCAGCCAAAACCAAAGAGAAAATGTCAAATAATCAATAATGAGTTTGAATTTTCCTTCGCTTCCTTATAAGGCCAAAAAGGCACGCATTTCCATAAGTGACGCCAATTTCACTTTAAAATACATTTAAATGTATTTTATATCTTTTCAATAGTCAATGATTAAATAAGATGGCGCCGCTTTTGATAAAGTGTTTTAATTTTCACTTAAATAAATTTAAGTGATACTTTATTATAAAATCAAGTTGACTTTATAATATTCCATCAAATAAAGTAAAACACTTTAATTCACTAGAAAATTAATATCTCGCTCATAACTCAACATATTGACATGCCGTCAGAAGCTGTCAATCACTGCACTGCCAAGGCCTGCTGTGAGCCAATCACTGAACTCAAAGGATGGAAACGACAAAACCCACCAAATAAGGCCATTGACCCTCTAACCCAATCTTGTTAGCCTACAAGGGTCCACGAGATAGGCTAACTCCACTGCTCCTGAGAACTGACTAGAGTGGGGACATCACAAAGAGAACAATTGGGAACAACATAAACATAGTGGTGTGCACTCAAGGCAGCCCTTGATTTTGAAGGAAAATGGAAGGAGCTCTCATGCTTAGGATAGAAGGCTTGATTTCGGGAGTTGGTAAGCAAGATAGATATCATTTTGATATTCCATATTTTCTTAATAATTATGGTATGGTGTTTTTGGAGTCAAGATACATACAAGTATGTCATCCTTGGATATGTGAAGGGGAACTTGAGAAGGATGAGACTCTACAAAATGAAGTTGAACATGACTTTCTGGTATGTTTGTTGCAGCCATTGCTTGTTTGTCATTAAAATTGGAAAAGTGTTCAAAGATGTTGTTGCAATTATTTTTGGGGTACATGATGAAGATCTCATTTATATTGTTAGTTTTGCACATCTCTTTATTTATCCTCATAAGATCAAGTTGTTCTTCAAAGAGGTGATCAAATTACATGATTTGTACAAGATTGTTATGGATAATAGAGAGAGTAGATTATTTATATATAACTCATTTTAAAAAACTAAGCATGTGTTAACAAAACAAAAAATTCAAAGCAAAACAAGAGAGTTCATTTGTAAGAAAATAAATGTAAGAAAAAAAAAAACCTCTTTTGCAAATATATTCCTCTATGATCTCCTTGGCAACAAATGGGCTCTTGCAAATGTGTAGGAATAACAAACCAACCTCTTTGGAACTTTCACTAATTATCTGTACAATGGCAAGCAAGAATGAAAGTTCAGCAAGGATGAATGATATTTTTGTTTTGCATTCATAATAAGGGAAATGACTTTGTTTTGTCTTCAAAATGTCTTGGAATCTGTGTTTCAGGTTTGGGGGGTGTTTTTGGGCATGTGATCAAAGTCAAAAGCCAAATTAAAAGATTTAAAAAAAAACATCAAAATTCATCAGCAAGGCGTGAAAAGTAGTGAAATTCATAGTGGGTTTGCTCAATTTCATCCCAAATGGACCCACATTGTTGGGATGGGACCTTGGATGGCCCCTAGTTCAGACTAGATCTAGACCCATATTTGGGCCGAACCAAACCCAAACCAGCAGGCCCTTGGATGGTCCCTAGTTCAGACTAGATCTAGACCCATATTTGGGCTGAACCAAACCCAAACCAGCAGGCCCTAGGGCCCAAATCAGTAACATTGTGAAAATGAAATAATTAGACCCACTTAAGATATTATATTTTTTAATTCTGGAAAGGGGACATGACAAATCAAGGTTCTCAATGGACAAAGGCCCTCTTTACTTGAAATGGGAGGAGGTTACTCTCAACTCAAAGTTGATTGCTTTAGGAATTTGAACCCCTCTTTTGGGTTCTATGCTAAGAGACATAGATGTTATAGATTTGTTTTGAAGGCTTTAAGCTCTCGTGTCCTTAGGTTGACTTGAGGTTCCATAAAAGTATTGGTGATTTCTTGTTTGGTTGAGAAGTTGGTACTCGTTTTTAGTTGTCTAATTGACTCTTGAAAGAGATCAAAGCCTTTTGGTTAAATTAGGTGCACCCCTATTCAAGGTTTTGATGCATTTTTTATTTTTTAGCATTCTATAAACACAAAAGGGGGTGAAGCCCTAGTCCCCATATATGAACAAAAAAAATAAAAATAAAATTCTATAATAATACAAAATTATAATGTATAATAATTATTTATTTCTGTATGTTAATAACAATAAATAATTTTTAATAAAAAATACATATATAATAATAATTAATATTTATTATTATGCAAATTTGTATATATTAATAATACATTATAATGTATAATCTTTTTTTTTAAATTATTAATTATATTATTTTTTATTATATTTTATGTGTGTTGTCATCCCCCATTGTCCCCAAATTTAGGTCCTTGGTCCCTTGTCCTTGAAACTTGTCCCTTGGTCCCCTTATTTTGAAACCTTGTGGAACTATGGTTTCAATGGTTTTAGGTTTTGGGACAAATTGTAGTATAGCATTTTAAACCTTATAAAGTTGTTCCCTTAAAAAAAGTGCAAAATAGGAAGATTAATGTTTTCTAAGAAAACAAGAAAGATAAGTTTAAACTTTAAACTACTTTATGATTTACACTTGTCTAAGATAGAACTATGTTCACTCTCTAAACAAATATACTAAGAGTTGGGTTTTACAGATGTGGAGAAACTTTGCCATGAAAATAAATGCTAAAATGACAAAGAAAGGTAGGGAGAGCATCCTTGGTTCAAAGTTTGATGTAGATGAAGAGTGTAGATGCTTAACAAGTTGGTTCTAGTTAGAAAGTTGCAGTATTGTGATACAAATTATACCATAGCGACTTGGTACTGAAAAAGTGAAGTGTGCAAAATCAGGGCAAACTAGTTAAGAAGCAGAAACTAGAGTTTTGTTGTGGCATCCTCTGTCATGGTGGAAACATGTGCTGTGGGATAGCAACCTTTACATGGGCAGACTTCAACTTTATGGAGATTGTGAGCGTTGGCCTGTAAGTAGTGGTTGTGCTTACAAATTTGGATTTGGATGTGCCTAAATGAAGAAATTGAGTCCAAACTTGAGTAGTTGGGACCAAAAAAATGTAGGTGACTACTTGGGAGCCTGCCTTAGTTAGGTCTGTATTTGGTCTTTTTCAACCTTACTTACAATCTTTGAAATAATGCGAGTGTCTGTGGTAGCTTAAGTGCTCTTTTCTAGACTAGAAAAGTAAATGAAAACTTTAGAGAATGCAAATCTAGAAGTTTCCTAAGAAGCTTTAGATGCCAAGGGGCTATATGTTTAGTTTTGGATTAGTTATTACGGTGGCAATAAAAGAAAAAGATTAATGGTAGAGGTTCACAAGAAACAGCAAAAGCAATATGGAAAATGGAGTGCTAATGAAAACAATGGAAGCAACAGAGGAAAGGTTTTAGAAATGATGGTAGGATAAGTCCAATGCCTACAAGAACACTCAAGAAGATAGGCTGCAATATCCAGATAATAACTTCAATTGATTGTTGCTTCTAAGATATTAGAAAAGTCTCAAGATTGAGAAGAAGTTTCTCAAATCAAGAGATGAAGATTGAGGGCTAGAGTTTCTAATTTAAAAAGCTTGCGTGAATGGGCTGTTCTAAAAGCACAAATGTTGCAAGGGTTAGCTTTTAATGATTTTAAAACAGTCCAAATCCAGCAGACACTACCATGATTGCTGTGATGAATATATCATTACTGCAATTACATTGGCATTTAGGATAGTGCTGGTTTTCAACAAGTTCAAAAGAATGCACTGTAATAAGCCCCCTTAATTATTTTTTGAAAATTAAACTTGTTAACTCCAAATCAAAAAATAATGCTAAGCAACTTCCTTCCACTTTCTGATCACCAAGTTCCTAATATGGGCAAGTTGAGAGCATACGGTGTAAGGATTACAATTGATACTAAAGCTGTTGAAAGTGACAACCACTTGTTCAGTGGGGTAAGGTGAGCACATCCACTTTGCCATGGGAAAGTTGATACAATAATGAAATGTAAAAACAAGCTCTACCACTTTTCAGTGGTGAGTGAGTGCCAAAAACCACTTGTTCAGTGGGGTAAGTACAATAACCACTTATGCAGCGGGATGAGCAAATGAAACCACTTATGCAGTGGGGTGAGTAGTAAGACCACTTATGCAGTGGGGTGAGTAGTAAAAACCAAAACAAGAGCAAGGTCATTGATGGTACTACCATCTAGTGTTACATTGTGAGCTCTCACAATATGATTCAAATCAAATACATATCTGCTGTATAAGTGCAAATGTGATATGAAGATGAAACAAGCACCCCAAATGAACCCCAACTTAGGAAAGAAATACCCAAGCAATGCAATACAATTATACCTCAAGAATGTAGCAAATTGAAGCCTGATATAAGTCTGAAACTGAGTTGCAGCAGGTCTGAACACTCTGAAACTAGTTGTTGCAGGCTTGGGCGACCAAGGTAGACACCCCCAATCACCTCCAACACAGAAAGTTCACCTGAGAATGATGTGATAAACATTTATCCAGCCTGAACGCCTCAAAACCAAGAGAAAACATCTCCAAAAGTGCAGTGATTTGATCCTGGAAGCTCACGCCCAGCCTGCAGGTACGGCTGGAGCAAGGTGGTACGGCCTCCAACTTTGGCAACTCTTCCTTTGTGATTTCAAACTGTAAAGTCAATCACAAATATGTTTGAGGGAGTCTGAAAATCATCATCCAAACAATGATATAGCAGCAATGAACATGTACGGCCTGCAAAGAATGGTTCAGGCTGCTGGAAAAGTATGGCTTGATAGGAATGGTATGGCCAGCACCATCACACTCACAAAAACAAACATCATCACAAAAATCTACAAACAATCTTCTCAAAATTTGCAAACCAACACACCATCAAAGCAATCTTAAAACGCATCAAAATACTCCACTGAAAAGCCAAAATTGAAAGCTTCAATCAACACCAATGGTGGTTCTTGGATGGAATCACACCAGTCTAGCTAGGGAATGTTTCTCAATTCTGAAACTAGAATAATCCCTAAGGGTTACCGTTCTCAAATACTTGGAGAATCTAGAGCCAAACTAACAACACTTTGTTATCAATCTTCAACATAGTCACAATGAGCTCCCAATGCCTCCTTATATAGCTTTTGGGAGGGAAAATCCTCAATTTAAAAATATAAAATAACTCACTTTTTCACCCAAATACCTTTTTAAAAATAATAATAATCATTTTCATGTGCAAAGCTCCCTTATTCCTCCTAGGCATCCAAATTGGAGAGAAAATTACCTCTCTGAAAAATTATTACACTTAAGTTATAAAAATAATAATAAAACATTATAAATTTAAATGAATAATTAAAATATTTCACCCCAAGTTACGAAAAATCCTGAAACACATTGGAATCCAATTCTGTTTGTGCCAAATGATACTGAGACACTAGGTGAATGATAGAAGCCAATTTGGTGACTTACTATAAATAGATGTGCTCTCCAAGAAATTTATTTATAGTACACCCCAAAAGTCCGAAAACACTACCAAGAGTGTCATTCAGATCAGTATTTCCCATTGAGCTCATTGCCATAAATAGAAAACTTGTAGCACCAAAACAGTGTCGTCCAAGAACTTTGGAGTCTCCTTGCCTTACCACTTAGCCTACGGGAACTCAAAAAATAGGCTAATGATCTTCGAACTGACTAGGCCTGAGAAGGGGACATTACAGACTTAAACAAAAATGGGAGATATTAAGCTACTTGTCATCTTGACATTTGGTAAAAGCTGAAGAATTGGCTTAAATGAATCCTAAACATCCGAAAGGCAAGGACAGCAAAATGAGTGCATTACATAGAGTAGAAATTGCGAAATATGCAATTTCCAACTCTACACAAACTTGCTTATGGCATGTTCATGGGCAGGTTTTGTCCATTTTGTGTTTTGAAGATTTTGGGATAATACCTTTTATACCATGCGCTTAGGTTTATTTAGGACACTTTTTTTGCATTTCTGATTTTAGGGTAAAATATCTACTGGCACATGTTTGGGCTAAAGTGACCATTTTGCTCTTTTTTTGGTCACTTTTATGAACAAAATGTCTGATGGCATGCACCCTAGGGCTTTCTGGACACTTCTTGATTTTTGAAATTTTGGACATCTGTTATGGTGCCTGCCCTAGGGCTTTTTGGCTTGTTTCTATGTTTCAAATGTTTAGGGGATCCCTGATTATGGAGCACACAGCAGGGTAAAGTGGCTATTTTCTGAGTTTGAAGTTTTTTGGCTCATTTAGGGTTAGAACACATGCCTGCTGGTTTTATCCCTTTTTGCTGAAAAATACCTCCCAATCCTAGTTGTTTTATACAAGCCTGCAAATTGAATTTGAAACCCTAGGGCGTGGGAAAATAAAATACTAAGAAACAGCACTGAAACCCTAGGGCGTGGGAAAATAAAATACTATAACAATCGTTTGTATAACAACTGTAGAAGTGTTGTATATTATAACAATCGTTTGGGCGCTTGGAAAAACCTGCAACAAACCCTAGTAATGGTGATTGAAGAATGTAAATTTTCTGTAGACGCTCACTACAAACCCTTCTTTGGTATGGAGTGCTCTTGAATGTTACAATCCTCTTTTGGCATTTTCAAAACTTGTTTATCTTCAGCAACAGTTTGTACTTCTGGTATCTGGTGCACTGTTTATGTTTGAAATACATTGGTCTATTTCCTGTTATGGAGCATGCTTAGACTTGGAATTGCCAGTTTTAAGGTTTCTGAATTTTTTGTTGAAACTCCCTCTTATGTGTTTTAATTTTTTTTAACATATCAGTTCTTTGGCACCTGCTTAGGTATGGGGGTGCTACTTTTGAAAATTTGCGACAATTTTGGCATTACCATATGGGGCATGCACCAGGTGTACTGAGATGCCCCTAACTTTTCTACCTTTTGAATGTCTTGATAATTTCCTGAACCTGGCACGTTTCAGGACACTAGATTGCCAACCTTGATGCTTTCTCTCTGACTTTGACAACCCCTTCATGGAGTGTTGGAAATATTGTCATTGATGTCAAGATAGAAGAAGGATATTAAGCATGACTGAAGACAACATAAGCATGGTTGAAGACAACATATGGGAAAACAGATTTCAAGCAGATCACAATGAATTCTATGAGAAGTTCTATGCATGAAAAGCTATTAAAGAAAGATTACATACAATTTATTCTTTGTCTTTAGTCATAAAGTTTTTCAAGAATAGAAGATCGCACAAATAAAGAAATAAGATTCATTTAAAAGAACATTTGTTATTAACAACAATAAGATTATTCTTATAAAGAATAGTTTGAAGAATTAAAGCAACAATTAACAAAGACTATCATTTCTTCAAAGAAATGATACGAGTCTGAAAAGACACAACTCTCTAGATAAAAATAATGCAAACAGAAGATGGCGCGATGCTTCTTGAAATAATGCGACTTCAGAAAATGGTGACAAACAATAATTATAAAAAAAATTGATTAGCAAGAGTGGTGCAGACTATTAAGAAGTAACACCTCTTCAAAAAGAGAATTGAATCTTATCAAGGCGTCTCTCACTAGAAGGCATGCTTCTAAAAAAAGGCGACTCTTCATTGATGGTCTTCAAAAGACGTATTCATTTCCAGATAAGATGTTTTTTAAAAAACATGTTCTTTCATGTGAGGACGTGTTCACTTCCAGATAAGACATCTTTTTATCAAAAAACGTGTTCTTTCACAAGGAGATATGCTCTTTCGATTTGCTCTTGAAAAGTCATGACTGAAGAGACGTGTCTTAGTTGATCTGCTCTTTGAAAATATATTCTTACACACAGATTTAATAAACAAAGCAGAAGAAATCAAAACAAAATTAAAATGATTAAGGCAGAAATAGAACTAATTCAGGTTAAGAGGAAGATTTGAAAAGGGTGCAAATAGAGGTATGTTCTTCCAGTAGAAGGTCGCAACTCTTGAGAAATATATATATATATATATATTTGATGTTCAAATCAAGGCTGGGAGTGGTTGTTGTGTAAGAGAGCATTCTAAGTTTGAAGTCCCATCTCCTTATGTGGGCTAAGTGTGAGATCATTCATCACCAAAGGCAGATTGGAGGATTGGGATAGTGCAGGTCAGATTGAAGGCATCATCTTGCAACCATCAAGTCAAGGTTGGTGCCTTGCATTAGGGGCTAGTGCTCCTTGTAGGTAGGTGCCTACTAAAGTTATAAAGGTTTGGATGTTCCTTGTAGGTTGTGTCCTACTAAATCATCTTATTATAAATCTGTAAGTTGGTGCCTACTTTGTAAAAATCATTTCAATAAAAGTTGTGTTAACTTGCATAAATAGGTTCATATCAAATAGTTGATGTATGTTTAAGTTTGAAGTTGATAAATAAGTAAGAAGGTAAAAGTTTGTTGATATACTGATTCACCCCCTCCCCCCCTGCTTCCCCCCCTCTCAGTATATCTTTGTGCTCTTCAATTGGTATCAGAGCAAGGTCCTTCTTGAAAGCTTAATCTCTTGAAGGAGATCCTTAAGAGCACATATGGCGAATCTAAGCAACACTGTGAAAGCACCCATCTTTGATGGGACTAATTATGCCTTTTGGAATATCAAGATGGAAGCATACTTGAATGCACTTGGGTTTGATATGTGGCAATCTGTTGTTGATGGGTATTTACCTCCAGCTACCCCTCCAACGGATCAAGCAGGGAAAAAGAGAAGTGAAAACAATGCAAAGGCTAAGCATGCTCTTCTTTGCAGCCTAACAGATTCTGAGTTTACAAAAGTCATGAGATGCAAATCAGCAAAAGAAATTTGGGACAAACTTCAAAATATTTATGAAAGAGATGCAAAAGTTAAAAAGGCAAAGTTGCAAATTCATAGAAGAAAGTTGGAGACTCTCAAAATGGAGGATGATGAAGATATTGCTTCATATTTCCTTCGTGTTGATGAAACAGTGAATATCATGAGGGGACTTGGTGAAGAGATCAAGGATGACTTCATTATTGACAAAGTTCTAAGATCTCTTTCTACAAAGTTTGAAGCCAAGGTTGCAGGATTGGAGGAATTAACAAACTTGGATCAGCTAACCAAAGATGAATTACATGGAATCCTTGCTGCCTATGAGATGAGGATTGAAGGAAGATCACCACAAAAGGAAGTCTCATTCAAAGCATCCAAAAAGGGCAAGAACAAGCATGAAGAAAAGGATGAAAAATCAAGTGATGAAGCGGAAGCTTACTTCATGGGTAAACTTAAGAAAGGAAAAGGAAAAGGAAAATACAAAAGAAAATTTCCTTTTAAGTGCTTCAATTGTGGAAAAGTTGGACATTATGCCTCAAAATGTCCTCAAAATGAAAACGGCTCTAGTGAAGAAGAAAAAGAAATCAGCAACAAGAAAAAAGGAAAGAAGAATTTCAATAATAACTCAAAGAAGAAGTTTCAAAAGCATAAGAAGAGTTTCTATTCAAAGAAAGATAGTAGCACCTCTGAAGAACAAAGTGAAGATTGCTCTAGCAATGGTGAAGAAGAAATATTATTCATGGCTGAATGTGAAGAACTAAATGCTGATGAAGTTTTTGATGAAGAAGAAAAGATTGATCAAGAATATAATGAAGAAGAGGAAGTGGATCTTGAAGAAGAACTGCACTATGCTTATAAGAAGAATGAAGATTTGAAGAAGAAAGCTACCAAGTACAAATTGAAGGTCAAAGTGATAACAAAAGACTTGGAGAATTCAAGCAAAACCATTGAAGATTTGAGAGCTCAAATCATGGAAGCTGAAAGAAATGAAGAAGAATTGAAAAACAAACTCAATACAAAGGAGATGAAATGTAACAAGCTGGAGCAAGAGATAGCAATGCTAAAATTGGAATTGGAGAAAACAAAGGTTCAACACACAAAGATTGATGAAGAATCCAGCAAGTTGATTGAGCTAATGAAGGCTCAAGATTTTCTTCAAAGCAAAATGGGAGGTAGTTTTGAAGAACAATCCAAGAAGGTCACTAACTCCAAAGAAGATTTCAAGACCTTCTCAAAGCAAGTTGAAGAAGAATGGATAATGCTGATCCTAAAAGAAAATCAAACACTAGGCAATCATATACATTCAATGGCTATTGTTTTCTATGTAACAAATTTGGCCACAAGGCCTTAAATTGTAAGAATAAAATAAAAAATATTCCTAGCTACCTTAGGAGAGATTATAATCCTTTCACACCATTAATGGACTATAATAGTCTATGCTACAATTGTAATAACCTTGGGCACAAAGCACAAGCTTGTAGGACAGTTTTTAATGATTCTCCAAAACAAAACAAGAAAGAAGATAAGCCCATTAAAAGGAAAGAAATGCCTATCAAAGTGTGGAGGAAAAAGGAGAAATCAATGTTCATTCAAACCACCTTACATGCTGAAAGTAAGGAGGATAGATGGTATATTGATAGTGGGTGCTCAAAGCACATGACAGGTGACGAGCAAATTCATCTCTCTTGAACCTACTGATGAAGGAACAGTAAGATTTGGTGATAATACAAGAAAACAAATAAAAGGAAAAGGAACACTTAGTCTAGATAATGGGAGAACAAAAACAGAAAATGTTTTGTATGTTAAGGGCCTAAAAGAAAATCTTCTAAGTGTTAGTCAACTTTGTGATCAAGGACATAGTATCACATTTCTTTCTAATACATGTGATATCAAGAAAGATGGAAAGCTGGTTGCTCAAGCTGAAAGGAAACATAATTTGTATATCTTAAAGGAGATAAGTTGTGAAAGTTGCAACCTAGTACAAGAGGATGAAAGTTGGTTATGGCACAAGAGGCTAGGCCATCTCAACTTTGATAATATTGTCAAAGTTAGCAAATCAAATGCTGTGAGAGATATGCCAAGGATAACAAAACCTTCTAATATCATTTGTAGAGAGTGTCAACTTGGAAAGCAAACAAGGTCAAGCTCTAAGTCTAAGGAGCATTCTTCATCAAAGCCATTAGAACTCATACATACAGATCTTTGTGGGCCAACCAAATCCAAGAGCATGAATGGAGAAAGATATTTTATGTTACTGATTGATGACTTCTCAAGAATGACTTGGGTTGCATTTTTGAAAGAAAAATTTGAAGCTTTTGATAAATTCAAAGCTTTCAAAGCGCTGGTTGAAAATGAAGCAAACATCAAGATAAAATGTCTTAGATCAGATCGAGGAGGAGAATTCATATCAAAGGAATTTGAAATTTTTTGCATAGAGTATGGAATTAAAAGGCAATTTTCTTCAGCAAGAATCCCTCAACAAAATGGGGTTGTAGAAAGAAAAAATAGGACGGTTCAAGAAATGGCAAGGGCAATGCTAAATGAAACCAAAATAGCAGATTCCTTTTGGAAGGAAGCAATTCATACAGCAGTTTACATCTTGAATCATGCACAAATAAGAGTGAACAATGAGAAGACACCATATGAACTTTGGAGAGGTAGACCAACAACTGTCAAGTACTTCAAAATTTTTGGAAGCACTTGCTACATTAGAAGAGATGAAGGAGATTTGGGCAAATTTGACACAAGAGCAGATGAGGGAATTTTTCTTGGCTACTCATCAAAAAATAAAGCATATAAATGCTACAACAAAAGAACTCACAAAATTGTTGAAAGTGCTAATGTAAGAATTGATGAAGGAAAGCAATTCAAAGAAGTTGGACAAAGTGATCACCATGTTCAAACTATGAATGGTGAAGACAAAGAGCATGAGGACTCTCAAGAGGAAGAAAAGGAGGAAGAGGCAAAGGAAGAAGAATCTTCACAAAAGACTCCCATGAAGACACCAAAGACACCTTCCAAGTTTGTTCAAAAGAACCATCCTGAAGATTTGATTCTTCAAGATAGATGTAGATCTACAAGGAAAATGGTGAATTACAATGAAGATGGTCATGCAGCATTCCTATCTCAAGTAGAGCCCAAAACCTTTGAAGAAGCAAGCAAAGACAAACATTGGATTAGTGCAATGAATGAAGAATTGGATCAAATAGAGAAGAATGAAACTTGGGAACTTGTACCAAGGCCAAAAGATAAGAATGTAATTGGTACAAAATGGGTTTTTAGAAACAAATCAAATGAAAATGGTCAAGTCACAAGGAACAAAGCAAGGTTAGTGTGCAAGGGCTATGCACAAGTTGAAGGAGTAGATTTTGAAGAAACATTCGCACCAGTTGCAAGGATTGAAGCAATTAGAATGTTTTTATCCTATGCAAGTCACAAGAAGTTTAAGGTGTATCAAATGGACGTCAAATCTGCTTTTCTCAATGGAGATCTAGAGGAGGAAGTCTATGTTGAACAACCTGAAGGTTTCCTACTATCAGAAGACAAGGATTATGTGTGCAAACTGAAGAAAGCTCTCTATGGGCTCAAACAAGCCCCAAGAGCTTGGTATTCTAGACTTGATAAGTATGTCAAAGAGCAAGGTTTCAAAACAGGAGATGTAGACAGCAATTTATACATCAAAGAAGAGGATGGACACTTATTGATTGTGGTGGTGTGTGTAGATGACATCATTTTTGGTGGAGATAAGGACAAAATGTGCAAAGAATTCTCATCATGTATGCAAAAAGAGTTTGAGATGTCAATGTTGGGAGAATTATCCTTCTTCCTTGGGCTGCAAATTTCACAAACAAGCAAAGGTATTTTCATCTCCCAAGCCAAATATGTGAAAGAAATGTTAAAAAGGTTTAGGATGGAAGATTGCAATCCTGTTAGCACTCCTATGGCTATAGGTTGTAAGCTAAGCAAAGATGATGAATCCCAAGAAGTGAATCAAACACTTTATAGATCAATGATTGGAAGTTTGTTGTATTTAACTTCTACAAGACCAGACATAATGCAAGCTGTTGGAGTTGTGGCAAGATTTCAAGCAGCACCAAAAGAAACACATGTTCATGCAGTAAAACGTATATTCAAGTATTTGAAAGGTACAATGGAATATGGTCTATGGTACCCTAGTAGCAATGATTTCACTCTTGAAGCCTTCACAGATGCTGATTGGGCTGGCAATGTGGATGATAGAAAAAGTACAAGTGGAGGATTTTTTTTTCTTGGAGGAAATCTAGTGTCTTGGATGAGCAAAAAACAAGAATCAGTATCTCTATCTACAGCAGAAGCTGAATATATTGCAGCAGCAGCATGTTGCACTCAACTTTTGTGGATGAGGCAAACTTTAAGAGATATCAAGGTGTAGTATGATCATCCCTGCACTATCTATTGTGATAATACTAGTGCAATCAATATCTCCAAAAATCCAGTAATGCACTCAAGAACCAAGCACATTCCTATTAAGTATCACTTTTTGAGAGAACAAGTAGGAGAAGGACAAGTGTGTTTAGAATACATAACTACAAAAGAGCAAACTGCTGATATATTTACTAAACCATTTCCAAGAGATACATTTGAATATCTAAGGGACAAATTGAGAGTTGTCCTACAACCATCAAATTGATTGGTGGAAGTATACATTCAGGGGGAGCTATATCTTATACCTTGTAGCTTCATGGAACAAAATGTGAGACATTGTTGAAGACCCCTTGCCATTGATGTCAAAGGGGGAGAAATTGGAGATAGGGGGAGCATTTGAACATCTGAAAACAAGGGTGTCATTGAAGAGGTTGCCATCAATGACAAAGGGGGAGATTGTTGGAAATATTGTCATTGATGTCAAGATAGAAGAAGGATATTAAGCATGACTGAAGACAACATAAGCATGGTTGAAGACAACATATGGGAAAACAGATTTCAAGCAGATCACAATGAATTCTATGAGAAGTTCTATGCATGAAAAGCTATAAAAGAAAGATTACATACAATTTATTCTTTGTCTTTAGTCATAAAGTTTTTCAAGAATAGAAGATCGCACAAATAAAGAAATAAGATTCATTTAAAAGAACATTTGTTATTAACAACAATAAGATTATTCTTATAAAGAATAGTTTGAAGAATTAAAGCAGCAATTAACAAAGACTATCATTTCTTTGAAGAAATGATACGAGTCTGAAAAGACACTACTCTCTAGATAAAAATGATGCAAACAGAAGATGGCGCGATGCTTCTTAAAATAATGCGACTTCAGAAAATGGTGACAAACAATAATTATAAAAAGAATTGATTAGCAAGAGTGGTGCGGACTATTAAGAAGTAACACATCTCTTCAAAAAGAGAATCGAATCTTATCAAGGCGTCTCTCACTGCGACTCTTCATTGATGGTCTTCAAAAGACGTATTTATTTCCAGATAAGATGTTTTTAATTAAAAAACATGTTCTTTCATGTGAGGACGTGTTCACTTCCAGATAAGACATCTTTTTATCAAAAGACGTGTTCTTTCACAAGGAGATATGCTCTTTCGATTTGCTCTTGAAAAGTTATGACTGAAGAGACGTGTCTTAGTTGATCTGCTCTTTGAAAATATATTCTTACACACAGATTTAATAAACAAAGCAGAAGAAATCAAAACAAAATCAAAATGATTAAGGCAGAATAGAACTAATTAAGGTTAAGAGGAAGATTTGAAAAGGGTGCAAATAGAGGTATGTCCTTCCAGTAGAAGGTCGCAACTCTTGAGAAATATATATATATATATATATATATATATATATATATATATATATTTGATGTTCAAATCAAGGCTGGGTGTGGTTGTGTGTAAGAGAGCATTCTAAGTCTGAAGTCCCATCTCCTTGTGTGGGCTAAGTGTGAGATCATTCATCACCAAAGGCAGATTGGAGGATTGGGATAGTGCAGGTCAGATTGAAGGCATCATCTTGCAACTATCAAGTCAAGGTTGGTGCTCCTTGTAGGTAGGTGCCTACTAAAGTTATAAAGGTTTGGATGTTCCTTGTAGGTTGTGTCCTACTAAATCATCTTATTATAAATTTGTAGGTTGGTGCCTACTTTGAAAAAATTATTTCAATAAAAGTTGTGTTAACTTGTGTAAATTGGTTCATATCAAATAGTTGATGAATGTTTAAGTTTGAAGTTGATAAATAAGTAAGAAGGTAAAAGTTTGTTGATATACTGATTCACCACCCCGCCCCCTCTCCCCCTCCTCTCAATATATCTTTGTGCTCTTCAAGTAGATCCTCCTATATTTGAGAAACTTTTTATTGGTGTTTATCTTCACCTAATACAACATCTCCTTGAAAGGAGGAAGCAAAGGAAATGGGATTCTAGGATACTTGATTTTTTGAGGGATACATTCACATCCACCTCTTTCAACAATCCATTCAAGAGGGGAATACAACAACGCAAGGTATAATATTCTTGCCTAAGTTTCCAATTCAGGTATGTGTTTGGGTATGGGTTCACATACATACATCTACATACATATAGAATTGATATTTAAAATATTTTGTACAAAAAATATTATATATACATATATTAAAAATATATAAAAGTACCAATAATTTGAAATATAGAAATAATTGTATATATAATACGTAATTTTATAATATTATATAATATAATCTATAATTATAAATAATATTAAATAAAAAGCAGAAAACCAAAAATTGAAAAACCAAGTTTTATTTTAGAACTCATTAAAAATGAAGTCAAAATGTAAAAAACTGGAAGAAAGCATGTGAAAAGAGGAAAAGACAAATTTTAGTAATTTAATGGAAAATGGGAGGAACAAAGGTAAATAAAGTGATTTCCTTTCATCGTCTATATCCAACAAATTAAAAGGGTTTTAATAAAGCTCCGAAGATTTTAACAAATAAAGAAGCTTGTTGTAAATAATGAATTTTATTAATAATATTGAAGTTTAGATTTAAAGTAGGAAGCTAAGACTTTAATAATTATAACCAGCAATCACTTTTATCATATCCAAAAATGCATCTGTATTTGAGTTTGCTTGCAATTTCAAAGGTTGCAACTGTTGCCAAGATATCATTGGAAAATAAAAAGGTATTTAAGAAATAAAAATGCATTGCACACTGGTTTATTTTCCATGGGTTCTCTAGGGTTTTGCCTAGATGCACCCACAAGTGACCTAGGGTGCTTGGGTTGAACCTCGGGCAAACCCAAGGCCATAGTTGTATAGTCTTTCTACAATATGGGTGTGATGTCCCCATTTTATGGTCATTCCAACATTTTTGGAAGCCCCCAATTTTTCGGAGAGTGCTAGTCCTTTCAGAATGAAGTTTATATGGTGGGGTTGTGTTTAGGGGATCAAGATGAGTTCGTTGGTTCTTTTTGGGTGCAGTTTCAATATTTCAGGTGCATTCCACAGTTCTTGGAAGAATATACTATTTTTGGAAAGTATCAATTTTTAGTAAGTTGGATCTCTAGTGAGCTTCAAAGTATGTTGGCATAATCATAATTCACTTTTGGGATATTTTAATATTTTCCCTAGACTTTGGTGAATGAGCAGAGAATAATTAAAATATTAAATAGATAAATATTTAAGTTGTCAAAAAAGTAAAAATTGAAAGACAACTTATATTTAATTATTTATAATGGACATAAAGAGACTTAAGGGGTTTAAAAAAAGTAAATTATAAAATAATGTCACTTTTTTGGAGTTGAAGGTTTATTATTAAAAAGTAATTTAAAATTATTATTTTCCGAAAGATTCAAAATTGCTTATAAAAGGGAAGTTGGAGGAGAAGAAACTTATTTTGATTTTTTTTTTGATAACTTACAGGTATCCCCACGACCCAACCCAAAGCCCAACCCACCTTACCTTAGGCTTATTTTTATTCCAAGTTGGGGTTTAGGAAGGGGTGAGCTGAGGTGAGACTAGTGCTCTAAGGATGAGAGCAGCTGCTCGCAAGCCACTCGCATCGGGTGAGTCCGGGCCTCAGAGTCGAACCCAAAACCTTGGGGAGCAAACCCAAGACTCAAGCCAACTCTGCTACCCATGCGAGCTTTATTTTGAATATTTTATCAAATGCTTGATAATTTGGGAGATTGAATGGGGATGACAACTCTTTTGGTCATCAATTTTGTGGATGAAATCCCCCCTAGCTGATTGAGTGGATTCATATGAAGTTCACCGTTGTGCTAAATGTTTCAGTGTTTTGGGTTTTGAGATTTATTTCTAGGTTTTGCCAGATATTTTGTTTGGGTTCCAATTCTGAAACCCAAAACAGAGTCCACTCGCATCGGGTGAGTCCTGGCCTCAGAGTCGAACCCAAAGCCTTGGGGAGCAAACCCAAGACTCAAGCCAACTCTGCTACCCATGCGTGCTTTATTCTGAATATTTTATCAAACGCTTGATTATTTGGGAGATTGAACGGGCATGACAACTCTTTTGGTCATCAATTTTGTGGACGAAATCCCCCCCTAGCTGATTGAGTGGATTCATATGAAGTTCACCGTTGTGCTAAATTTTTCTGTGTTTTGGGTTTTGAGATTTATTTCTAGGTTTTGCCAGATATTTTGTTTGGGTTCCAATTCTGAAAAAATATACATAGAGAAAATTAATAGTGATCACAGAAGAAAATTATGTGATATTTATGATGCAAAAGAGAATGTAGCATTGCCAAAAGCTTTAGCCGTCACTTCTTAAAGGTCTGCTGTACAAATATATGGGACTGCCGTACCATATAGGGAGAGTTTGGTCTATCCAAAAGTTTATAACTGCTGAAAAGTGGCGTGGGAGTTCATTTTTGTGAGGCTGCAGCTTTTGGAGCATTTGAAAGGTCTTAAAAAAGCAGCGCCTCAATAAGGAAAAAATTGTGGGATGTTGAAATGTCTTTTTGGAAGAGTCATAGTCCATTTAGGACTGTAAAAATCAGCTGAACACAATCAGCCTATGGGAAAAGCTTAAAGGAGAGTTATAAAGAAGCAAGACCACTTTTTGAAGGACTGCTAATGACATTTGGACTGTCATAATCTTACCGTACAGCATTGGGTGTTGTTTGAAGGTTTAAAAAGGTATTCACCCAGCTTTTGCAAGACTTGTAACATAGTTAGGACTGTATTATACCTAACAGCCAGCTTTTGAGTGATATGTCTTTTTGGAAGAGTCATAGTCCATTTAGGACTGTAAAAATCAGCTGAACACAATCAGCCTATGGGAAAAGCTTAAAGGAGAGTTAAAAAGAAGCAAGACCACTTTTTGAAGGAGTGCTAATGACATTTGGACTATCATAATCTTACCGTACAGCATTGGGTGTTGTTTGAAGGTTTAAAAAGGTATTCATCCAGCTTTTGCAAGACTTGTAACATAGTTAGGACTGTATTATACCTAACAGCCAGCTTTTGAGTGATATTGTGAAAAAAAAGCATCGTAAGGTAAAAGGATATTGCATCCCTTTGAAAAGTATATTTGTAGAGTCCTAAAGCCAATTTAATTCTTAAAGCCAGCAATTTCAAGTGGGATTTTAGCCTTAAAAAGGTACTGCAGCTTTTTCGGAATTACACATGAAAAGTCCTATTACTGATAGGAATCTAATAAGCCCAGTAGCAGCCTCTCTTTTTTGGTGTTTGGGAAAAAATGAAGGTTGGGTCCTACCATGAGGTGGCATGTGGAGGTTTGGGGGAACTCAGCCGCTCAAAAAGGGCAATGCAGCAGTTGCTACTATCATGTTTAGTAAATTTATGTCATTACCAGATTTGTAGCCTAAACATTGAATATTATTAATGAAATTTATTCTCAGACAACAGCTTGCTTGTTCATTTGTGAAGGTTAATTGTCATACTTGTAATATCTTTCCAAGTACGTTAAATAGTGCAATTTACCTTGTTATATATTGTCAAACACTTATGGAAATACAAAGATAGTGCTTTATCAATTGGCATATTATACTGAGTAACCTAAGCAACAATAACAAACAAGGTAGGAGCCATAGGGAAGCCTTGTCTTAGTAGACCTTTTGCAATTGAAATGAGGAGGAAGCTCACCTTTAACACTTGCTTGCATGGACATGTCTTTGAACAGAAAATCAACAAATCTACAAAAGGTTTCCCCAAATCTGAAAGCTCTCAAAACCAATTAAAGAAACTATCATTCAATTTTGTTATATTCTTTCTGAAACATAAAAGCCACAAAAATATTCTGCCCAGAAGCTCTAGCCTAGCGCATGCCTTCCCAGCTGGTAAGAAGTTTAAGTACATATTGCCCTTTTACAAAGCCAGTTTGAGAAGTGGAGATAACCTGGGGCAGAATCTTCTTAACCTGTATAGCCCAAATTTTGGGAAATATTGAGTGAGGTATTTAAGAGAGTAAAGGGTCTCCTATTTTTAATCTATGTGTTGTCACTATCTTTAGGGAGAAGCTTAATAATACCCCTATTAATATCTTCACCCAAGGACCTTGCGGCGATCACTTCTTTGTAAACCCCTAAAAGCAGAGGACTGACCCAGTCTTCTATAGCTTTATAGAACGCAGCTGGAATACTATCACACCTAAGAGCTTTCAGAGTACTTAAGGATCCAATAAACTTGAAGCTCTCATACAAAAAGATATCCTCATCAATTGCCTAGACACAATGCAATGCAATAACCTTAGTAATAATGTTATAAGCCTTAGAGACCTTCCCTCCCATGGCATTAGAGATGTAAAAAGTACTTTGCAAAATGACTGAAAAGCATTCCTAATTTGGAACTCCTCAATCAACTCTCCTCCAACATCCATTGTGCAAATCTCCTCCTTGGCATCAATATACAAAAAATTCCAATGTAAAAAAAGAAAGTTACCCCGGATTTTTATAGAATAAGATTACATGATAAACTTTTAGAAATATTAAAACCTAGCTTTCATGCCATTCACACACATCTCAAGCTGTAAACTTTCATTGCAGGCTCCAAAATTGCCAATATCTATACACATTCTATGTTAGTTTTTAGGATCAGAAATGAAAGCAATCAGAAAATGCAACACATAAGACAATGAACACCACAAGATACCCTGGGAAAACCCTCCTGCTCGAGGGAGAAAAACTAAGCAAATATATCACTTATATATTCAGGAATAAGAGCAGAAATCTGCTTACAACTCAGGCCCAACATAAGGCCGAACTTGATACAATGAACAATAGCACCTCTCCTAGATGCGAAGATATAAAATGAATATATTTCTCCTTGAAATATATTCACTGCAACAATGTGAAGATCTGCTGCTCAAGATGATGATCTGCTACTCAAGTGCGAACTTCTTCAAGGAGTACGAAATGAACTTATGAACTTGATTATCAAATGAATGAACATTAACTTGTATATATACACGAATAGGAGAAGGTTCGCACCTCTTCAAGAAGGAAGTCGGCCTATTAAGAAAAGACGTATTTCTTAATAATACAAGTCGGCCTTTAATAAATCGTCTCTTTATGAGATATGACTTTCACAAAGTCGGCTTCTATTAATAATTAAATATTAATTATTAATCATATAAATAATGTGTTGTAGAATGAGGCGCTTCCTCATTAATAAGTAATCGACCTTAGATAAATTTAAATAGCCAAAAGGCTATATTAAAATTTATCTTCACAAGTCGTGCATCTGGAAGTGATCATCCAGACACTTGGTGAGAATGTCTACCGTCTGATCATCAGTGCTAATGTATTTCAAGTGAATTGCTTTCCTCAGTACCATATCTCTGATGGAGTGGTATTTGATCTTAACATGCTTGGTCCTGTCATGAAACACTGGATTGACAGAAAGCTTCACACAACTTTGATTATCACTATGAATAATAGTGGGCTCCAATGATTGTCCAAACAATCTTGCAAGGAGCTTCCGAAGCCACACTGCTTCTCGAGCCTGCCACACAAGCTGCAATATACTCGGCCTTAGCTGTGCTTAGTACCATTGAGGACTGCTTCTTGCTACACCAATATATCATCGTAGACCCCAAACTGAAGCAACATCCAAAGGTGCTCTTCTGATTAACAACACACCTTGCCCAATTAGAATCAAAATATCCATGCGGCTCCAAGTCCACATCAGAGGAATATCTCAAGCCATACCCAACTATGCCACACAAGTATCGCAGGGTAAGCTTTGCTGCAACTAGATGTATTTGCCTTGGTTCACACATGAACTGACTCAGTACACACACTGCATAGCAAATATCTGGTCTAGTATTGACTAGAGACATCAATGATTCAATCAACTTCCTATACATAGTGGGATCCACCAGATCTGAACTAGTTGTAGCCTTTTTAATTTTTGAAAATTGGTTTCCATAGGTGTAGACATGGATTTGCAATCCATTATACCAAATCTCTTCAAGATGGCTATTATATACTTCCCTTGACTTAGAATGATCTCATTAGGCCTCTGCCATACCTCTAAACCAAGGAAGTAATGCGTATACTTAAGATCCTTCATTTCAAATTCAGAAGCCAACTCCTTCTTGCATATGATAATGAGGTGTTCTTCTCCAATAAGAAATAGATCATCAACATAGAGAACCAAAATCAATGCCTCACCATTAATTACCTTTAAATATAGGTTTGAATCAACATCATTCTTGGATAAGCCCAAGCTTAGCAAGTATCGATCAATCCTCTCATACCAAGCACGAGGAGCCTACTTAAGGTCAAACAAAGCCTTCTTCAATCTGTAAACATTAGACTCCTTCCCATGAACCTCAATTCCATCAGGTTGCTCAATGTATACCTCTTCTTCAATTACACCATTTAGAAATGTTGTCTTCATGTCCATCTGGTGTAACTTCCATCCTTTAGCCGTTGCAATAGCAATGATAGTCTTGATGGAGGTATAATGAGCAACTGGAGCAAATGTTTCCTCATAATCTATTCCCTCTTCCTGAGAGAACCCCCTAGCCACAAATCTAGCCTTGTACTTCTGAATGCTTCAATCAGCCACATGCTTGATCTTGAAAAGCCACTTAGAAGATACAACAGATTTTCCTTTTGGTCTAGGTACAATGTGCCAAACATCGTTCTTGATGATTGATATTCTTTAGCCATGGCATCTTTCCATACTTGCTGACTTGATGCTTCCTCAACACTGGAAGGCTCAGAAACAATGATAAGACTCATCATAGTTCGGAAACTGTTGTGGTCTTTTGCTTTCTTTGAATGTGCCTCTAGGAGCTGCAAACCTTTTTGCCTCCTGCATTGTTTGCCTAGCCCATAGAGGACTTTTCCGACTTACGACAATATCTCTTGGCCCATCAATTGGTTCCAAAGGCTTAACTGGATCACCATCCTCTTTTGATTCAGTAGACTCCCTCTGAATCTCCAAGTACTTGCATCAACCTTCTGACCTCCTTGTCCAAGATTGCCTGCAACGCTTGCTTTAGAGAAATGGTTTCCAGCGCACACCTCTGTAGAGATTCAGGGCTGTCCTCGTTGACCTCATCCCAGATCACTCTATTCTGAATAGGTTTGTGGAGCTACCAATGTTAAATCCAGATTGACTGTCTTGAGCAATTCTGATCTAAATTGCTGAAGAGGTATTGCAACCTTCACTTCTTCTCAGTGAGACACAAAACTCCCTCTGAATCTTCTTGAAGATAACCGGAATAGATTCTTCCTCTTCGAGAAATGCCTTCAGCCACCAACTCAATCCTATGGTTGCAGGCTATGACTCCATGCAATCTCTCATCGCCCTCTTGCTCCTTTGTCCGTCCTGGAAGCATTTAGAGAGAGATTACTAATAGTTTATAGAACTATCTTGAAGAGAAATACCAATCCAAGATTCACTATTTCAATGTTATTGCATGAATTAATAACTATATAATATTCATGAACATTAAGCATGGAATACTTATCTCTTCATGTAGAGCCGAAATTCCTAGTAATCAACTTGGCCATCCTTAGCATACATGTGCACATTAGGAGGTGGCGATTACATCCGTTGTCCAGGTAGAGCCATAGGCTCTGGCCGACGCCAATAGGGAGACGACTTCAGAATTCCAGCGATCACAAATCCATGTCAACTCCATCATCATTCGGCGCTGTCACAGCAAGGAGGCCCATTCTCGGAGACTCAACAGGATCTAATAGTGATCCAGGATGCACGAAGTAATTCATGACCTCCTATTCCTATGAATGCCGCCTGGCCCAAGATGATTTCTGCGATGAGAGGTGAGAACTATTCTTTTGGTGAATGTGTAATTCAGGTCAAAATGACACCTGTGCATATACAAAACTCCTGCAAATGACGAAAATTCGTGAATGATGATGCTGTCGCTTGGACATAAGCTAGATTCGATCCAAATGCGATATGATGGACTCCAATATCATAAGACTCAGCTCTGCCTCCCGTGAAATGCTTGATCGACGATATCCCTTGATATGCAGAATCCTCCAGTGTCGAGTAAGGGGGTGACAGATACGCCTCTTTCACAATTTCCTGCTAATCCCATGTAGAAGGACCGCCGTCCTTTTGGCTCTTTGAAACTGTCGCTAATGGCGAGAGTAGGATGGCTACACAACTATCATGCCTTTAGGTGAAGAATAGTCATGACTGTTTAAACAGATCTGATCGGATCTTTTCTAAACCTACTTTGATACCATGTTAGTTTTTAGGATCAGAAATGAAAGCAATCAGAAAATGCAACACATAAGACAATGAACACCACAAGATACCTTGTGAAAACCCTCTTGCTCGAGGGAGAAAAACCCAGCAAATATATCACTTATATATTCAGGAATAAGAGCAGAAATCTGCTTACAACTCAGGCCCAACATAAGGCCGAATTTGATACAATGAACAATAGCACCTCTCCTAGATGCAAAGATATAAAATGAATATATTTCTCCTTGAAATATATTCGCTGCAACAATGCGAAGATCTGCTGCTCAAGATGATGATCTCCTGCTCAGAATAATGATCTGCTACTCAAGTGTGAACTTCTTCAAGGAGTGCGAAATGAACTTATGAACTTGATTATCAAATGAATGAATATTAACTTGTATATATACACGAAGAGGAGAAGGTTCGCACCTCTTCAAGAAGGAAGTCGGCCTATTAAGAAAAAACGTATTTCTTAATAATACAAGTTGGCCTTTAATAAACCGTGTCTCTTCATGAGTTACGACTTTTACAAAGTCGGCTTCTATTAATAATTAAATATTAATTATTAATCATATAAATAATGTGTTGTAGAATGAGGCGCCTCCTCATTAATAAGTAATCGACCTTAGATAAATTTAAATAGCCAAAAGGCTATATTAAAATTTATCTTCACAAGTCGTGCATCTGGAAGTAATCATCCAGACGCTGCACATCAACATTCTATTGCTCACATGCAAATCTGAAAGCCACCAATTGGATGCTATGTGATTGGATTTTATGCCATTTACCTTCTAAATTCTGTGCCTTTTATTCAGGAAATTTAATTGTTTATTTGGAAATACTATATCAGACCTGTGTAAGGTGCCTTCTTCACTCCAGAAGTTGTATTGTTATTTATCTATTGCTGCTACTTTGTCATATCTGCATGCTCTTTCCTTCCATGGTGCACTCTTACTCAGCCCAACACAATATACATATTAATATTTGGGCAGAGTTGTAGAAGTGTGCAAATTTTATACACGGAATAATATTATGCTTCTATTCATTTTGTTCACTAATATATAACACTAATTGATAGGATTTACATATCCTGTATTATAGGAGAGCTCCTATAGCCATTCCTTTACATAGATACTCATGGGATAAAGTGCTCTTAACAAACCATAATAAATATTCATGAGAATAAACTAAACTCCTAACAAACTAACAAACAATTATTAATATGTATGCTGAAGACTAACAAATCTAGCTACAAGAATATGAATGATGCAATATTCATAACAAGCCCCCATATTACATCTTTCTTCAAATGGGGATAGTAGGACTAATGACACTTGATAAACAAGTTCAATAGTTCATAGAAAACATAAGGTAAGAGTAGGGACATACACATCTAATCATGATAAACAATAGTGGAACTCGCCTCATTATGCTTAATTAACCTTATTGGACTTTATCCAAGGATAGGGACAAACACTTCTATTCATGGAACCAAAGATAGGGACTAACATTTCCATCTAAGGGAGAGAAACACATCTATCCAGTATCAAAGCTATGAATAAGGACAAACACATCTATTCATGGAACCAAAGATAGGGACTAACATTTCCATGTAAGGGAGAGAAACACATCTATCCAGTATCAAAGCTATGAATAAGGACAAACACATCTACTCATGTAACCAAGGATAGGGACTAACCCTTCCATCCAAGGTCATACAACTAATTAGGATAGGGACAAACACATCTATCTAGTATAAAAGTTATGAATAGGGGTGCACACATCTATCCTACATTAAAGTTATGAATAGGGACACACATATCTATTCACTACAATTATGGTTGGGGACATACACATCCAATCATAATCACCAATTGTGATTGGCAACAAACACATCCAAGCACAAATGTAACATAAAGAGTGTGAGGACTAAGTTCTCGTTGTCACATATGTAAATTTCATTATAGATCATTGCCACTTTGATCATAGATGATATGAGATAGATATTGCTGTCACTTGGGAATCGATCTCAGTTTTAGTCATTTTGGCACAAATAGTCTTACCACTAATACAATTTCGTGGCCTTGTCACTATTGATTGACAAGAGGACATTGCTTGTTCTCCAAACTTCTATGCCTCGTCCTTTAGTAGGTTTCCTACTTAGCAAATTTGGCTTTTAGGCTTAGTTTTAGAATGCCCCCTCAAGATGGAAGTCACGTACAAGCAATAGTGCGTCTAATTACAATTGAGGAAATTTTTATCTTTATAAATTTTTGACACTTGGGATTTTGACAAACATACTTTTGATAAAATGACAATTAATGATTCATGCATTGAAGAAGAAAACATGGACCCCATTCTAAATAAAATAATACAATTTGACTTTGACTTGTTTTGACAACATACAATATTTTTATTGGACTTTTAGACTATGACACAAAATAATAAAATATCTTTATAAGAACTAATAAGACATTTTAAGACACTAAATTGACAATAACTAGACAATAAATTATAGCAACAACCTACCACTATGAAACTACTAAAACTTAACTTGAATCTAAAATTGTTCCTATTTGATGTCATTCCCATAAATAGTTTTGGAGTGGCGAAGTATTCGGCCTGTAGGAAAGATGAGAAGTCCCTTTCCTTCTTGACTAAAAGGAGATGCACTTGCTTTGTTTCTAAATGGCAATATTAAGCTGCCTGTGGCTGTACACAAGTAATTGGAAGGAAAAAGTTCATGTTTTTGGATGGAGTGCTGCCCAATGTAAGTGTCACTTGCTATCCGATTTTGGAGTATGTGTGAGAGAGAAAAGAAAACAATCAAGCTAGCTAGATTCATTTCTTGTATTCAAGAAACACAAGTGTATGTATTTATAACCTTTGTTAGTGTTGCCATAAAATATGATGGCTACAACTAGAACTCTACCAAGTCAAGGTCGATTTTACAGCTTATAGAATTTGGACACTACATGATCAATAGCTTGGAAAGACTCAAGATTGAAATTGCTATGGGAGTACAATTGTGGTACAAATTAGTTGCTGCAGAATCGCTAGTGGAATTGAAAATAGACTTAGGACAAAGTAGATATGGCTTAAATGTAACTTGCATAGAGTAGGGTTTTTGCTATGTATCATTGATTGATAATGGATCAGTTTGTGAGCGAGCTGGGCTGAAAAGCATTTGGCAATCTGCAATGAATCTAGATAAGGATTTGGTGATTTCAAGAGTTTCGGGGAAGAAACTAACTCCTTGGATGGTCTTTCCCAGAGGATCGATCTGTTGTTACAACACCATGGCCATAGGGAAGCATTGCAATTTGCAGAGAATGTGACAAAGAATGTTGATGTGGTACAGTCTCAAGTGCTTCAGGAATTTTTAATCTCTTCTCTTTCAAATTTGCATTCTACTTTATCTACCACCCCACCATGAGATCTCAGACTTATAGTTGAGTTTCACAGATAACCAAAGAAAAATAGTGCTATGGACCAACATATATGAATAACAGATGCATGCGATACGCTTTACAAGATTGCTATACTTTTTAGTTCAGAATGAGATTGATGACGAACGAGTATGCTTCAATACCATATTAAAATTTGGGTAGAATTGTAGAAGCTTTGAATTTTATACATAGAATAATACTATACTTCTATTCATTTTGTTCAATAATGCATAACACTAATTTAAAGGACTTATATTTCCTACATTATAGGAGAGCTCCTATACCACTCTTTTACATAGATACTCATGGGATAAAGTACTCTTAACAAATCATTACAAACAAGTTGAAATGGGAGAAATGCTGCAAAATATTAAATATAGAGTGGAGGGGTGTTGATAAGTGACACCGTCCTGCTCCTCTGTAGCCTTTTAATAAGGTCCTAAGGAAGGGCCTTTGCCAAAACACCATAGAGAAGTGGGATTTGGCAAGTGTCATGATGCTGTGTTTCACCTAAAACATAACAATAGCATAATAAAACCATATAACTCTGCCAAACCCTGAAGCAAGGCTTGAAGGGAGCTGTAAAATTGTGATATGTGTCAAAATCATGCTAGCTCACAAGAAACGGAAAGAGCAAGAAACAATTTGGACAAAGGAAATGAAGCAAGGATGCAAGATGTTAACAAATATCATTATCCACCCTATATGTTTGTATCGCTATGCCTTCAAAGTACAAATGCCACCAAAGGAGAGTGGAAGAACAGGATTCTGCAAGTGTCAGAATCTTGCTCATTTGCAGTGAACACAAAGGCAAAGCTAAAAGAATGAGGGGAGGACATGCAATTGTGACGAATATTGCAATTGTTCTCTTGCAAAGAGTGCATAGATGTTGATTAAAAAGTTGAAAACAGAGTACAAGATTGTGATAAGTGTCAGAATCTTCTTTAGTTGTGGGGAAGGCAAAGACATAAGCTAAACTAATAAAGAGGGGCTTGAGATTGTGGTACTTGTCATAATCTCACTCATACTGAAGAAAACAAGATAAAAAATCAACACTGAAATTGAAAAATGTGGAGCACAGAGCAACATGACTGTGACATGTGTTGTGAGCCTGCTGACTAACAAAATATAAAGTTAATAAGGAAGAGAACAAAATGGATAACTTTAAAATAAGGAAGCAACATGTTGCAATAAACTTGAAGTGTTTATGTCCTGCATATAATACTCAAGTGGGAAGCCTTTGGAAGGAAACAAAGTAAAAATAAAGGGATAAAAGCCAGACAATCTCAAAATTAGAGAATTGTCCCAAATTCGTGTATGTTGATTGCAACAGTGTTAGTTATCTTTGCATATTTCTATACTTTATAATTACTTATTTGTTTGTTGAACGGTTGCCCTAGTGTTGTCGAATGTCAAATTTTGGGATACATTGGTTGATTTTATCCTTGTCCTGTATGTTCTATAGGTTAATAGTTTAAGGCAGGAACTTAACCGCTTGGCATCATCAAGGCCTATCACTGTTGTCACTGGTAATTCTCAGTCAGGTAAGAGATTTATCATACTTGCAAGTGTTGTTTTTGTTATTTTCTAGCATAGATTTGCCTTTTTCATTTTTAAGAATAATGCTTTATAAAGCTAGGGAGTAATGCTGACTGGGATTGAAGAAATATAGATACAGGACCTCTTTTTGGGCAAAAATAGTTTATAAGAATGAGTTTACTTGGTTTTATGCCTAATTTGTTTTCCATATATTTCTGTACCTTACAATCCACCTACCTGTCATGTCTAAAGTAGTTACCAATATAATGGTTATGGTTCCTTAGATATCAACAATATTTGATAAGGAAGACACAATTTTGAATGAGTCACATTAGGATATGAAGCTAAAACATCGAAGAAATTCAATTATTGAGGTTGTGGTGAGAGATGGAGGTCAAATCATTATTTCGTTTGAAGCCATGTATACAGAATAGTCAACATGGTATATAAGAGGGAGGTGAGTTGGAATACCTGATCTTCTTGATTAGACTTCTACAATGCAGTGGAGCATTAAAATTCCAACCATATTCCATCATCATGGTGTTGGGATCTAAGGACGTATACCAAAATTATTAAATTCTCTGTTAGAAAATTCAAATGTGTAGATCGTTCTGAATTTCCCTGCCAAATAACTCTTTTAGAATGCTAGGGAAGATGAGTAGACAAATTCTCTTGTTTGGTTGCTTTGTTACCGATTCTAATTTTATTTCTACTGCATTTTACATGTCATGTTTACTTGTCTCATTTGTTTCCATCAATTGGATTTTGGAAAACATTCAATTAGTATAAGTCATGCAATTCCAATTCTGTAAAATTTCCATCCTGTTAAATTATTTGGAAAGTCCAGTAATCAAACTTAGTGAAAAGCAGACAGCTAGGGCGTGAGAGCCCATGATATTAGGAAATATAGATGTTTGATGATAAGAAGGATATCTATCTGAATTATTTGCAAGTGCTTTGAGGAGATTGCAGTTGATTCAAGATGAGCTATATGAAGGTATGCCAAGATGATGTCCCATTTCATTTTGTGTAATGTTATTTTACATTTTGTTCCAAATTTGGAGAATGATCTTTCATCACTATCTATACAAGATTATGAGGCAGTCAAACCAAATCTTGAAAAAGACTCAAAGAACTGATGTAATTTGTACTGAATTGATGGGAGTAAACATGATGTATGATCATGTGCACATATAGGTGAGATAAAATATTAAAATGTGTAGAACTCTGATTCATATTAAGCTTAAACTATTAGAATATTAACAACAATTGCGTGTTTTGGTTAGATAAGTGTTACTTCTCTTACAGGTAGTCAACCTTAATAGGGTGGGCATCTATTAACATTTATGGATGTACTTAGAAGGTTCAGACCTTTGGTTAGTGTTTTTCTGTATAGCACAACTTCATATTTATGATGTTTTCCTACTCTTTTCTTGACACTTCAATATGTTTCATGAATTACACTATTGTAAGGATGCAATATAAAGTTAGTAGAACTGCTATATTTCTGTTTTCCTAGATATACATCTTGCAGCATGCTCAATGCTACTGAGGAGCATCCTGATGAATATGGTTGACTGCCTTCAACAATTATGGAGGTTGAAGGTTGAGACCTCTTGTTAGTGTCCATACTAGGTAGTGCATACCATTATATTAACAAAATTTTCTGCTTTTTCTTGTTACTTGAATTTCCTTAATAAAATATACTACTGCAGGTGCAATTTAAAGTTATTAGAGTTGATGCATTGGAAGTTTGTGTTTTTCAATTCGATGAGAAGCTTCCTGTTGAATCTGTCTGAATTCTAACGTGCAGCTTAGTTCTGATTGGATCTCTGTGTATTAGCTGGTTTTTGTTGAATATATCAAATTTATTTGAAACTTCTGTAGATAAACTGAGTGCAGTCTAACTTAATATTTCAAAATTTTGCCAACAAAAGTTCCTTCTATGCCTTATAAGATGCTTCCAACTAAAGCTTTCAGTATGTCATATGGATTAAAAGGCCTGTCTTAGAAATTAGTAAAGGACCTTTCTGAAGGCCATAATATGCATCTCTATACTGGGGGCAGCAAAAATGTTTTTAATGTTTGTTTTCCCTTTGATCAAGCTAGAGTATGCTTCCCTTTATTGATATATGCTTGTGTAGGTACCACTACATATGCTGCGCCTGTTATCATAATTGGAGTTGCAGGTTATGGGTACATTTGGTGGAAGGTTGGTTTAAATATTTTTAGCATTTAATTGATGATTTTTTTGTGCTTCAGCTGGCTTTGTGGTGGTTTTACTCTGAATATTTGTGTGTTAAATTTTTATGGTTGTTTGAAACTTGATATCTTGTTGTGTTGAACTTAAGGTTTGGGGCTTCATGATAGGATAAATCAGTATTTAACGTAAGATGTAGAATTCTTAAAAGTTATACATAATATTCTGAATTGTGCTTCTCTATGTGTTGATTCAATTACAACTTCAAGATGCACTGACTATGTCATATTTTCAAGAAGATAGGATGATAGGCTATAAAGAAATTTGAAGTGAAAAATAATGCATTATAAAAACTATCATATTTCCATTAAAGAAATATTATATAATATATTCTCTCTCATGATTTCCTGTCTCATCCTATTTGACATTCTAATTGTTATAGAAAATGTGCTTCTGTCCTTGGCATGGTAAAGGTTGTTTATCTACTAGAGAGCATTCTTTCTGTTAGATAATTGACCAATCAAAGAATAAACTTTACAAGTAATAGAAGAGAACGCCAATTCGTTGGTGGTTTTGAAAGACAGCAAAGGACCTTCACACAAAATTGAACGTGAATATTGAGAGAATACATATGAATCTTAGTAGTTGAGATGGTGGAGACATAGTGTTTATATACACCATTCAAGATAAAACTTGTAGGTGGGATCATAGTAGTGATTCCTGGAAACATGTAATTACTTGCATGTACTTGCTGCTCGGGCCCTGGACCGTGCAGAGTTAGGATGGCATGGCCGGTTGAACCCAGAAAAACCTTCTGTTTTAAAAAGGAATGCCTGAGTTTCATTTTTTGCTCTTATTTTGACTTCAGACTGCAGGAATTTTGTTTCAGAATTTACAGGGCAAACACAAACAACATAATAGAGAATTTGTGATATAAAAAGTAGTGCATGATGACAGTTATTGAGCATTGCTGATTTAAATGCTTGTTTCACTTATTAGTTATTTAAATATTTTCCAGCTGCAACATGAAAGAGGCAGGGTTTTTTAAATTTTGTCTAACAATTCAACTTAAACCTCAAGTTCTAAACTTCTAGCATTTTAAACCTAAGCCTAAGTTCTAAGCTTAGGTTTGGAGTTCTTATTTTTTCAATTTTATACTAAATGGAGCCATTTTTATGCTAGAGCTAACCCTAATTGCAAACTTTCTTTTAGTTTAGGGTTAGGGTTAGGTTTTATTTTTTAATGTTTAGTAATAAGTATTTTTTACTAAACCGCTGCACTTGCTAACCTTATCCTTACCCTAACAGTTCTAAATTAATTTCTTAGTTTAGGGTTATGGTTTACTATTTTTTTACTAAATGTAAATGCTGCTGAGGTTAGACTATTTTATTAAACGTATTTGGGGAACTTTGGATAGAGGTTAAGGTACGGATCCCCATAGACATGTATGACAAACAAAGAACAGGTGAGGGGGATTTGCACACAGTAAGAATACATCTTGAGTAGAGGATGGACCTTTATGAACTTGCAACCTAAGTCATAGGATTCGCTGAATTTTCGGCATCAAATTCGAAATTCGGTGAATCTATAAAAAACATAACAAATTCGTAAAAATTCATCAATAGATTCATATGGAACATGTGACTTTTTTCTAAAAATATATTTCTTTTCCAAAAATATTTGTTTTTTTCAAAAATATATTTCTTTTTAAAAAACATATTTTTTTCAAGAATATATTTCTTTTTAAAAAACATATTTTTTTCAAAAATATATTTTTAATGCTTTTTTTTAGAGTTTTTGTTTGTATTTATCTATAAAAACACCCGTCGACCTTCAGAGAAAAACATTCAAAACTGTGATAGAGCTTTTGGTTCAGCGTTTAAATTTAAAAGTGCATAAGAAATTTAGAAGTAAACTCTAATTTTCTTTCTCAAGTCGACTGTGGAGGAGATTCAGTTGCAAATTCATAAGCAAGCGAGCCGTTTTAGACGGATTCGTGAGGATTAGGAACTATTTGTGAGGAGGAAATGTGCCTGCAACTCCCCCATGATTCCAAGCAACTTCTTAGGTAGGCCGCTCCTAGCTAGGTAAAATTTTAGAATTTTTTTTTAGTTTTTTAGATTTTATAAAATCTTAAATTATTATTAGGGTTTTTAATATTTTATAAAATTTTAAACAACAATGCAAAATTTTTATTAGGTTTTTTTAAAGTTTTTTTTTAATATTTTATAAAATTTTAAACAAAAATGTTATTTTTTTAAATGTTTTTTTAAAGAATTTTTACTACATTTAATAACATTTAAACAACAATCTTACATTTTTATAATTGAATTATGACGTTAATTAGAAGTTTAAAATCATTTTAGTTATATTAAATTTATATTAAAATTTTAATATTTAATATATTTATATTTAGTATTATTTTACTTTACTTATCAATCATATGTTTTTAAATATAAATGAATTTAATATTTTTTAAGAAATTCTTTTGTTAATGGTAAAAATAGAAATTTACTATTTAAATAAAACCTAGCATTTTTTAATATTGTTTTTAAAGTAAAAGTGAAAAAATAATATATATTTTTTAAATAAAATTTATTATTTTTTTGTTTTTAAAAGTTAAAAAATAAAAATTAATATGTTTTTATTTAACGCTTTAAAAATAAAGTTTAGTGCTTTATTTTGTTTTTAAAGTTAAAATAAAAATTTTAAATTATCTATTTTTTGTTTATTAAAATAGAATTTAGTATTTTTATTTTGCTTTTAAAGTTAAAAATAAAAAATTAGATATTATTTTTAATGTTTATAAAAATAAAACTTAGTGAATGTTTAAAATATTAAATATTATTTTTATTTTGAATCATGCAGATTGTAATTTAATGGCTCCCAAAAAATCAACTGTCAAGGAATGGAAATATGTGACTTGCAAAGGAACTAGTCTCAAATGTACCAAATGTCAAAAACTTTTTACTGGAGGTTTTACAAGGGCAAAGGATCATTTACTTGGTCTTGTAGGTCGTCTAGGAGGAGGTGTTACTGCATGTCTAGGTGTGACTTCAGAAATGAGAGTTTCTTTAGAGAGAATAGTCCTCTTCGATTGTAGGGAAGATGAAGAACACACAAAAATGACAAAGAATTGAAGAGGATGTGTCTAGATTCACATCTACTATGTCTTCCTCTTCCAACTTACCTAAGGCCACATGTGTATCAAAAGAGAGTGGAACATTGAACAACTTTTGGAAACCAACAAAAAAACAACAGGTGGATGATGCATTAGTTGATTTGTTTTATTCAAGTGCTATTCCATTCAATGTAGTGAGAAATCCACATTTTTGTAATGCAATTCAGAAAGTTGCAGAGTATGGCAAAGGTTACACACCTCCATCTTCAGAGGTTTTTAGGACAACTCTTTTGTAGAGGTCGAAAGATAGAGTGACTGAGAAATTAGTTGATGTCATAGCCTCCTAAAAGGCAACAAGTTGCAATATATTGAGTGATGGATGGTCAAATATATGGTAGAGGCCATTGATTAATGCTTTAGTGGCTTGTCCTAATGGTGTTGTGTTCTTGAAAGTGATTGACACCATGAACCAAAAGAAAACTTCAGAGTATATTTTGCAAATATTAGAGGAAGCCATTCTTGAAGTAGAGGTGGAAAATGTGGTTCAAGTGGTAATTGATAGTGTAGCAAATTGTGTGGGAGCTAGAAAACTTATTGTAGAGAAGTACCCACAAATATATTGGAGTCCATGTGCAGCCCATTGTCTGGACTTATTGCTTCATGACTTCGCTAAATTCCCTTGGATACATGAAGCAATTCATAGAGGGAGAGCAATTGCAAATTTCATAAGAAACCATTGTCTCACATGGAGTCTTTACAAGCAACATGCATCTAGAGAGTTGTTGAGACCGTGACACAAGGTTAGCTTCATTTTATATCACTTTGAAAAGAGTGATTGAAGAGAAAGCAGCTTTGAGATCTGTTATTTGTTTCAATGAGTGGGAAAATTCAGCGCTTTCTAAAGGTCCTAAGGGGAAGAACATAGAGCAAATAATTTTAAACAACAATTTTTGGGAAAGTGGAGCAAAGGTTTTGAATGTATGCGAACCAATTGTTGATGTGCTTCGTATGGTGATGGTGACACTTCTTGCCTTGGCATGCTTTATGAAAACATGGACTGTTGTAAGGAAGCTATTTGAAAAACACTAAATAATGTAGAAGCAAAGTATATGGAGATATGGGAGATAGTTGAGTGCAGATGGAAAATGATGCACACATATTTACATGCTACAACTTGCTTTTTGGAGCCTAAGTTATTTCATATCAATAGATGAGGTGATTTTGAAATTATGGCAGGGCTTTTAGAAGCCATTGACAAGTTTGAATCAAATCCAACAATTGGAACGCTAATCAAAGATCAATGTTGAAAATACAAGAAAGGAGAAGGGATGTTTGGGATGTTGACAACCAAATATGACATGGCATGAATTGAGGTACCTGGGTATAGATGGTGGATGATTTATGGAGCACAAGCTTTTGAGCTACAATAATTTGCTATTCAAATATTGAGTTAGGGAGCAAGTTCATCAGTTTGTGAGAGGAACTGGAGTTGCTTTGACCACATCCATTCCAAAAAGAGGAATAAATTGTTGTTTGGAAAATTGGGAGACCTTGTCTACATTCGCAGCATCTCAAATCATGGACAAATCAGCAAATGTCTACATTCATGGACAAATCAGCAAATGACTCCATATCTTCTTCACAACAACAAATTTTAGAAGACATACCAGTGCCAATGGCAGATGAGTCTGACTTTTTTGATGATAATTTGGTAGTGATACTGATGATGATGCTGTAGCATCTCAGCCAAGTGTTCTTGATGATTTGGAGCTTTTTTGAAGTTCTCAAGTTTTGATAGTTTAATTGTACCTTTTTGACAGAAAAACATTTTCGCAATCATGATTTCAAATGTTTCTTATGGTTTATATGTTATAAATGTGTCAATCTTTTTATGATTTCAAATCTATTTAGCAATGTTAAACTATTTTGATAATTTTGTGGATATATTGCTTATATTTTAAAATATATATATATATATATATTTTTACATAAGGCGAATTTAACGCCAAATTTTTTGTCGATTTTTTTACACTTGTCGAATGTCATCCAAGTTTTATTGTTGCCAAATTCGAACCTTGTGACTTAGCTTGCAACCACATATCTAGAGTGGACATTAGAAGCAACCAACAAAACCTTGGACTTGAGGCTATCATGAATGAGGCAAGCCACTTCACGAGAACCATGGACATTGCTTGATTTGTAGGTCTCATGCCAATAAGTTGAAACCCCAGGGTAACTTGTGACTATAGGGAGGGCCTATCTAGGGCTCTCATGGATCTTAGTGAGGAAGAAGAGACTGTGGGAAGCAATAACATCTTGGAAAGTACTTGGAGAAGACCATATAGTATCATTCAGTTCCAAGAAGCAATAGAGATGCTACTACCACCCACCAAGACTTGAGGCTGGCTTAAGGAGGGCATGGACAGGAAGGTTGAGTGCCTTGGTTTGTTGTGCCCTTCAAATTTCACTTGGAAAACCATTCCAACAATAGGAGGTGTCTTCTTGCCTTTAACGACTTGCATCCACAAACTTTGCTCGCCTTGTTTTCGGATAGGTTTTGTTGGGCCATGGTTTAATTTTCAAGATGTACATGTCAAGTAATTATCTCTAATATATTACTTTTAATTTTGGAGACCACTTCATTTAGCTGCTGAATGCAAGGGGGATCAATAGGGGTGCCTTGACCCTATTCCTGTTTAGTGATCCTTCCTTGCAAATTGGTGATATATCGTCCTTTTCTTGTAGTTGTTTCTGATATAGTAACAAAATATCCTGAATGGGAACTCCATGTTCTCAGAGAAACCCTAATTCACGTGCTGCTGAAACCCTAGAGCGTAGGAGAAACTTGTGTGCTTACAGCAGAAATCCTGTCATGCTTGCAAAGTTACCCAAATGCAAGGGGCAGACAATTGCAATTAGAAGGATACAAATAGAAGGAATACAAGATATAGGGTATAACCCTCTGTAAATTCTGTACCTCTGTAGTTTAGTGCTGCAGAAAATAGGAGAAAAGTTTGCTGGTGTAGAGAAGAGATTCAGAGAAGAACATCAATACACAGAAGAAACCTCATTGGAGAGTAAATCGAGTTATTTATTTTTTTAATCAAAACATTATTGCACATGGTTGGGTGACATGGGTTGAAAGTCATACCTACTGCATATTCAATCTTTATTAAGAACATGCCTATTGGATAGTTTTTGCTTCAAAGGGTTTAAGGCTGGTAGATCCAATTTCTCTCTTCTGAGTTTTGTAGTAGTAGAAGCAGGCATGTTTTTAATTAGTGGTAGAAGTAGTATGAAGGAATATAAAGAATGGATAGAAAGAAGCAAGAATTCAATGTCTAAATGTAACATCCTCAATGGATCAAGTATCCTATTTTCAATTTGTAAATAATACTTATATGCAAGGATCTCAAATTTCTTGGGAAACATAAATGTTTTAAGGAATTCTTAGATATTTATGAAACAACTATAGGTCAAAAAAAGAACTCAATTTTTTTGTTCTTTACTATACTCAAGGTATTCACAAGAAATAATTTACAGAATTATAGAGTTTCAAAGTTTTGAACTGCCAAGTATCTACCTAGAAACGCCTATGATAGAGGTAAGGATGAAGGAGTGTTTAATGGGAATGGTAGGCCAAATTCAAGATATCAACACAGAAGGGAAAATTACCTACCTTAGCAAGAAGAATTCAATTAACTAAAGCTTGTATGTAGTCGTGTAATATCCCCATTGTCTATCAGGTTAGTATTGATTGTAGCTATAGAGTTTCAAAGTTTTGAACTGCCAAGTATCTACCTAGAAACGCCTATGATAGAGGTAAGGATGAAGGAGTGTTTAATGGGAATGGTAGGCCAAATCCAAGATATCAACACAGAAGGGAAAATTACCTACCTTAGCAAGAAGAATTCAATTAACTAAAGCTTGTATGCAGTCGTGTAATATCCCCATTGTCTATCAGGTTAGTATTGATTGTAGCTATTGGTTTTCTCGGCAACAATTAGTATTGTCAAAGGAGTTATCAGTTGTCCGGGGTGATTTGGAGTATTTTTTGGCACCTTCAGTTGCATGTCCAGTCGGAGTTGTGTATTTTCCGTAGTATCCGTGTTGGTGTAGAAATATTTAATAATTAAATAATTAATTAAGTTGTCAAAAAGGTTTTAAGTTAATGGCAACTGAAATTAATTATTTTATTAAAAAGTGACTAATAATCGGAAAAGTTAATATTTTAAATAGGCACTTTGTGGGGAAATAAGGTGAAAATTAAAAAGTAATTATGTTATTTCAAGAAAGGAGGGAGTAGTTATGGAAAGAGGAATAAAAGGTTTTGGGAAGCTCATTTTCAATTTATGCTGGTTTTTCTAATTGGATTTTTGGAGAGCTTGGTTTTTAGGGGCTTGAGGACGGAAACCCTTGGGTTTTTAGGATTGGACGAAAACCCAAATCCTTTACAGGCGAAATCATTCAGGTTTTGCAGCTGTGCATCAGTGTTTGAAGATTCAAAATTTGTTAAGTCTCTTGTAGAGACAAATTTTTAGGGTTCTTATACTTATGAATGGAGGTTGGATAGAATTGAGGGTGAGTGATATATTTTCTTATTGAAGATTTCTGAATAAAAAATATTTATTTTTAATTTTTGGAATAGTCTTGTCGTATGGCTGAAGTTATCCATACCATTTGATAACCTTTCCGTACTTATTTTCTCTGAGGAGGGTGGCAACTAAGTTATTTTTGTCCACGATCATGTTAGATTTGAATATTTAAACTAGAGATTAAAGTTTCTTGGGAGGCGTGATAAGGAAAATAAGTAATCTTAACCTCCATGAGGCTGTCCTAACTTTTTGATGAGCTGCACATTATAATATGGTTTTGGTTATTAATAATAGGAGCCAAATTCCTAGCGTGGGTCAAGTAGAGAAAGGTGTATTCTCTGTAATAGAAAGTTGCGGCTAAATCATTCTAGGCCCCAAGTCAGACTTTGAAGAGTCAAAGCTACTGATAAAGATTAAAGGGAGCGTCGTATGGATTTAGGAGTTAAAAGGAGTCCACACCAGATTAAGGGAGTCACAACCTTCAATAAATTTCACCACACCTATCTTTAGTGGCCATGCACTTCATGCTCACAGCCATACTATTCCCTTGAACAAGAGGTGAATTAAATTACTAGAAGAGGCGCTGAATTTATTATCATATTGCAAACTTTATTTGGGGTAAGTCGCTTCCTTCAAACTTATTGCAATACATTATAATGGGTGCTGAATAGGAGAGCAATGTGGGTCAAAGTATTGGTCAAATCAGTAAAAAACGACGACTTCTCCTTGGTGTCTATCGTGGAATTTTGGGATTCCACACCAGTTAGCATTGGGCTGCCATCCAACTAAAAGCTTGTGTCGAAGTTTGGAAAGGAATCCGTTCAAAGGGAAAAAGGTGATGGCTTTGGATGACAGAATATGAGGATTCCAGGTCAGAAAATATAGTTTCTAACATCTATGAATGTTACTCTATTGTAGACTTTGTAATTTTTGAATTCAAGTATTTTGTATTGACACATCATAACATATCTGCTTTGATTCTTTTGTGCAATATTTATATACATATGATGTGCTGGTTAAAAATGATTATAAAACTTATGTAATTCAATTTGCACTTCCAATGGTTATTGGTGAGAAATCCATCTCACAATTGTTCTACTCAAAATAAACAATTAGTATATTGAAGGTACATTGTATACAAACTCAAAACAAAATATAAGATAATTATTTGACGACATTCCCAGACAATTAGAGTCGTAAAAATCGAAAAAATTGCATGATAATTTAGGGTGGGACATTACAACTAGTTCCAACATAGAAGATGTAATTATTTCAATTGCCAATAAAATAGTTAAGTTTGTCTCTAGATAACAAAATGCCTAAGGAAAGGGTGGAGAAAATTAAAATCTTTAAGAATAATGGTGTTTAGGGTAGGAGCTCGAAGGGGGCCTCTGGAGGGCTTGTGACTTTTTGGAACCAAGATCATATCCAAGGTACCTTGCTTTGGGATGATGCCAACCATGTGGCTACTAGATTTAGGCACAATAGGGATGGCTTCAGCTGGATTTTGTCTGATATATATGTCCCCAATAATAGGACTGGGAGAAGGAATTTTTGGAAAAGACTTGAGGCTCTTAGGCTTAGCTTCCTTGATGAGAATTGGATTATCATGGGAGACTTCAATACTCCTTTGCTTGAATCGGAAAAGTTTGGAGGGTCTCAAATTCAGATGGATAGTAAACAGGATCTGATGGACTTTATCAACTCGCAGTATTTACATGATGTGGACCTGAAGGGTGCTATGTTCATTTGGACCAATAGTAGGGCGGGGTTTGATCTTATCCAAGTTCGGCTTGATAGGGCTTTAATTTCGAATAACTGGTTGAAGGACTATTTTTGCTCTCTAACCGCTCTCTCAAGGATAGGATCAGATCATTATCCTATTAGCTTTATGGCTGACCCTGTTTTATGTAAGAAAAACTTTCCTTTTAGATTTGAAAAAATGTGGCTGTCTCACCATCAAATTTCTAGATGTATTCTTGAATGGTGGAACATAAAGGTCTGTGGTATTGCTATGTTTCGAGTGGCCAAGAAGCTTAGTGAGGTTAAAACGAATGTTAGACACTAGAATAGATAATTTTTTGGTGATAATTTTGCTTCTAAGTCTGCTATCTAGATGGAGCTAAAGGATATTCAAGATAGGATTCAGAAAGATGGCTATGAGGGAGATCTTCTTTCCAAAGAGAATGGAATCCTTACTAAGTATTATGCCATTATCTCTAAGGAAGAAGAATTCTCAAAACAAAGATCTAGGTCGGTTTGGCTGTCCTCTAGGGATTAAAATACCAGATTTTTCCACATGACTACCATGAAGCATAGGGCGTCCAATCGTATAACTCATATTATGAAAAATGGTATAAGAGTTAAGAAGGAGGATGAGATAAGGAGTGAAGCAATTCAATTCATTGAGAATCTGTTATCTGTTGATGGAAGGCTGGATGTGAATGCTCAACAAAACCTCATTGAAGTTATTCCTAATATTCTGAATGAGGCTCATAATAAATCTCTGACTGCCATCCCTTCAATGGATGAAGTCAGAAAGGCTGTGTTCGCATTTGAGGGCAATAAGGCCTCGAGGCCTTACGACTTCCCTATGTTCTTTTTCCAAGTCTTCTGGGAGATTGTGGCTGAGGATGTCACGAATGTTGTTAAAGAGTTCTTTGGATCTAGAAAATTGTTAAAGGAGCTTAATTCTACTTTTATTGTTCTTATTCCTAAGCTCCCTGGTGCAAACACTTTTGAGTTTTTCCGTCCGATTAGCTTATGCAATTCCTTTTATAAAATCATTTCTAAAGTGGTTACTACTAGGCTGTTCGCTATTCCTCCGCTGCTCATTTCTCCTCAGCAGAATGGGTTTGTCCCTAGAAGACAAATTTTGGACTCTATAATTACTGTTCATGAGAACATCCATTCTCTTGAGGTGTCCAAGAGTCAAGGTTTCCTTCTTAAGCTGGATATGTCTAAGGCCTATGATAGAGTGGACTGAGAATTTTTGCTTAAGATTTTAAGAGCTTTGGGGTTTTCTAAAAGATTTCTGCAACTGATAAAGGAAATGATAACTACTACCGGCACTGTTGTTATTATCAATGGGTCTCCTTCCCGTTTTTTTAAAGTCACTAGAGGCATGAGATAGGGAGATCCTGTTTCGCCTATCCACTTTACCCTTTTGGTAGAAAGTCTTGGAAGGATTTTGCTCAAAAAGGTGGAGGAAGGTTGTTTGAAAGGGTTAAGACCATCTTCAACTAATATTGTGTGCTCTCATCAACAATTTGTAGACGATACTATACTTATGGGAAGTGCTATTGTTGGAGAAGCCAGAGTTTTAAAGAATTCCCTTTTGTTGTATGAAGCTGCTTCTGGTTAGAGAATCAATAGGGGGAAAACCTCTATTTTCTTTTTTAATACTCCTGAACGGAGGCAAAGGAAGATTGCTGAAATTATTGGCTGTGCTATCAATTTTCTACCCTCCATTTATTTGGGTCTTACTTTGGGGTCTAAACCTCTTGAATCTTTCTGGGTATCTCTTGTGGACCGGTTCAATTGCAAGTTGGCTAGATGGAAAGGGGCCCTCCTTAGTCAAGTTGGAAAAGTGTTGCTGCGTAAATCCTCTTTGCAGAATTTGCCGGTTTATGCTTTAAGTCTGTTCAAGATTCCCTCCAAATATGCTGAAATTATTGAAAAGATGCAGAAACACTTTCTTTGGTCGATAGTTGAGGAAAAGAAGCGTGTTCCTTTGGTCGCCTGGGAGAGTGTGTGCAAGCCCAAGAAGTATGGGGGTTTGGGTCTGTGCAGCTTGAGAGTGTTTAACAAAGCCCTTTTGGCTAAGCAGGTGTGGCGGACCTTCTCTGAAGTTCGGGAGTGGAATTCTATATGGCACAGTAAATACTTACAGGGTGTTGCTTCTTTCAAAGACTTCCTTAGTTCCCTTTCCCTTCCTTTATGTTCTTCTCTGTGGAATAATGTTATTAAGGCCAGGGATCTTGCTGGGAAAGGTGTGATGTGGAAGCTTGGAGATGGGAAAAAAATCTTGTTCTGGGAAGACAAGTGGGTTGGGAATGAACCTTTTTGTGATATCCCGGCCTTTAGGAGTCACATGGAGGCGTGCAAAGCCAGATTTGGTATTTTTGTTGGGGACTATTGGAGAACTGACCAGTGGGTTTGTATTTCTTTAATCAGTTCGGACCTCTCCCCCCTGCAGTCTATTCTTAATTCCGTTGTGCTGAATCTAAGGGGCCAGGGGGACCATTTGATCTGGAAATTATCTCCCTCTGGGATTTTTTCAGTCTCTTTGGCTATTGCTTCTTGCTACCATATTCCCCCCCTCCTGTTTGGGCGAAGGCCTAGGTGCATAACCTTATACCCAAAATCAATAGTTTTTTGTGGATTTTGCTCCAGAATAAAATCTTAACTAATGATAATCTTTGTGAGTGTGGTTTTTCTTTTCCTAACAGATGCTATCTCTGCTGTGCGAATGTTGAAAGCGCTTCACATCTTTTTCTTCTTTGTCCCTTTGCCTATAACATTTAGTGCAAGATTTTTCAGCTATGGAATCTCAATTGGGTCTTTCCTGGATCTATTTGGGATTTCTACTGTCAGTGGAAGGTGCCTTCAAACAATCAAGTGTTGAATTTGCTCTGGAAATATATCTTCCCACACATTGCGTGGGGAATTTGGAAAGAGCGCAATAATAGAATCTTTAGGGATTCTACCCTCTCGAGTTAGTGTTTCTTAGATCAGATTAGATAATAAATTACTCAATAGAATTGCAACACATAAGACAATGAACACAACAAGATACCCTGGGAAAACTCTCCTACTCGAGGGAGAAAAACCCAGCAAATGATTCTCTTATATATGATAACACAGTGACAGAAATCTACTTACAACTCAAGCCCAACAATGGCCAATACAATGATAATATATTCGCCCTCCTTCAAGGTATAAATGACTGTCTTCTTTCTGGAAATCAGACTGCTGCTTCTAAGGTAAGACTTCTGCTCTAAGTGTGAATTTTTGCTCTTCAAAGGTAAGTGCGAACTTGCTTTTAATTCGAATAATTTACAATGCCAAAGTGACCTTGTATATATACATCATTAGGCGCCTCTTGACTTAGGTCGGCCTTTCTTGGAATACAAAATAAAAGATAAATAATTAATATAACTTTAGGTTGGCTCAAGTTTGATACAAGGAAAAGGTCGGCTCTTGGCTATATAATTTGCCTTCTTCTTGGAAGTGCAGACCAAAGCTGCTATATAACATCAACACTCCCTCTCAGCTAGGGATGAACTTCCATCTGCACAAGACACATTATATTAGAATGAAAACAAAATAGAATATCACCTCAACATGATATTAGCCATTATGGCTACTCCCATAGATGGTATAAACTCATCACGGATTCCCTCACGTGATGTTGTCATGGAGTCACACACATGACATCCACCATAGCTTCTCCCAGAGGATGGAAACAAGGGCTTTCACCTCAAATCTCTCTCAATACAGATTTGCAGTATCAAGGGCTTTCACCTCAACTCTCTCTCATCAAAGAATTGCATTATCAAGGGCTTACACCTCAACTCTCTCTCATCAGAGAATTGCATTATCAAGGGCTTACACCTCAACTCTCTCTCAACAGAGAATTGCATTAACAATCAAGGATCACTGATTACTGGGACTCTTTCTCAGTCAAGGTTGCATTCTCCACCATACCAAATTTCTCTCGGAAGTACACAAACTTAATCCTGGCGAGAGGCTTGGTGAGAATGTCTGCCGTTTGCTCTCTAGTGCTGATATACGTCAACTGTATAGCTTTCCTTTGCACCATATCTCTAATATAGTGGTACTTGATCTCAACATGTTTTGTTCTGTCATGAAACACAGGATTGACAGAAAGCTTCACACAGCTTTGATTATCACAGTGTATAATAGTAGGCTCCATTGATTGTCCAAACAATCCTGCAAGGAGCTTACGAAGCCACACTGCCTCACGAGCTGCCACACAAGCTGCAATATACTCTGCTTCAGTTGTACTCAAGGCCACTGAAGACTGTTTCCTGCTACACCAGGAGATCATAGCAGTCCCCAAACTGAAGCAACAACCAGAAGTACTCTTCCGATCTGAGACACATCCTGCCCAATCAGAATCAGTAAAACCATGCAGCTCCAAATCCACGTTTGAAGAATATCTCAACCCATATCCAATTGTGCCACATAAATATCTCAGGATATGTTTAGCTGCTACAAGATGTATTTGCTTTGGTTCACACATAAACTGGCTAAGTGCACTCACTGCATAGCAGATATCAGGTCTAGTGTTAACTAGATACATCAATGAACCAATCAACTGTCTATACATCGTAGAATCCACTGGTTCTGAACTAGCTGCAGCTTCTTTCAACTTATCTAAATTAGTCTCCATGGGTGTAGACATAGGTTTGCAGTCAATCATACCAAACCTTTTGAGAATGTCAACAGTGTACTTCCCTTGACTTAGAATCATCTCATCTGGCTTTTGCCAAACTTCTAAGCCAAGAAAGTAATGCATGAGACCTAGATTCTTCATCTCAAATTCTGAAGCTAATTCCTTCTTGCATTTTAGAATTAGATGTTCTTCACCAGTAATGATCAAGTCATCAACATATAAAACCAAAATTAATGCTTCACCATTTACTACTTTGAAGTAGAGGTTAGAATCTGCATCATTCTTTGAGAAACCCAGACTTGAAAGATACTGATCAATTCTTTCATACCAAGCACGAGGAGCTTGTTTAAGACCATACAAGGCCTTCTTCAGCTTGCAGACATGAGACTCTTTCCCATGCACCTCAAATCCTTCTGGTTGCTCAATGTAAACCTCTTCTTCTATTATGCCATTCAGAAAAGCTGTCTTTACATCCATTTGGTGAATCTTCCATCCTCTAGATGCAGCAATAGCAATGATGGTTCTAACAGACGTGTAACGAGCCACAGGAGCAAAGGTTTCTTCATAGTCAACTCCCTCTTTTTGTGAGAACCCTCTAGCCACAAATCTAGCCTTGTGTTTCTCAATGCTCCCATCAGCTGCATGCTTGATCTTGAAGAGCCACTTAGAAGACACCACAGATTTGTCTTTGGGTCTAGGAACTATATCCCAAACATCGTTCTTAAGTATAGACTGATACTCCTCAATCATGGCATCTTTCCATACTTGTTGACTAGAAGCTTCTTCAACATTTGAAGGCTCTGACTCAATAATCTGACTCATCAAGGCAACATAACTAGAGAACTTGTGAGGTCTCTTGCTTTCTCTGAAGGCTCCTCTTGGAGCTGCAAACCTTTCTGCTTCCTGCATTGTCCTGCGAGCCCAAAGAGGTCTTTTCTTTCCAATCACAATGTCTAGAGGCCCATCAGTAGGATCCAAAGGCTCAGCTGGATCAATATCTTCTTTAGGTTGTGTATCCTCCTTCAGATTCTCTGGAATATGGTCAACTTCCATATCTTGAGGAGGTTCTTCTTCATCGACCTCCATAGGAGTGCCTTTGGACCTTCTATAAGCAACATCTTCCTCAAATGTGACGTCTCTACTGATCTCAATAGACTTCTGTCCTGGAATGTAAATCTTGTAAGATTTTGATGTCTCACTGTAGCCTACAAGAATTCCTTTCTTCCCAGAAGGTTCTAGCTTTGTTCTCTTTTCCTTTGGAATATGAACATAGACTGGACAACCAAAGATCCTCAAATGACTAACTTCAGGCTTCACGCCTGAGAATGCTTCTTCAGGAGTTTTATTCTCTAAGATCCTGTGGGGACTCCTGTTTTGAACATAGACAGCTGTTCTTGATGCTTCAGCCCAAAGAGAGATTTGTAAGTCTTGATCATGGATCATAGCTTTCACTACTTCCACAATAGACCTATTCTTCCTTTCAGCAATACCATTTTGTTGTGGATTATAGGGAACACTGAACTCCCTCTTAATCCCTGCTTCAATACAAAAGTCTCGAAATGTGCCAGAAGTGTATTCTCCACCATTATCAGATCTCAATACTTTGATCCTCTTCCCAGACAGATTTTCAATCTGTGCTTTGAATTCTCTGAATCTTTCTAATACTTCTTCTGATTCTTTAGATCTCAAGAAATAGATCCAAGTCTTTCTAGAGTAATCATCAATGAAAATAATATAATACAAGAAACCACTAGATGATGCAATAGACATTGGACCACACAAATCAGAATGAATGAGATCAAGAATACATTTAGATCTACTTTCACTGGAATGAAACGTACCTTTTGTGTTCTTGCCTAGGGCACATCCCTTGCATGTACCTTCATGTTCTTGATCGAATTTCGGAAGACCGGTGACCATCTTCTCCATGATAGGTAGAGCATGAAAGTGAATGTGAGCCAATCTTCGATGCCAAAGATCACACATGCTGGTACTGTTATGCACAAGTGCTTGAAGAGGACGAGTGCACAGCCTGTAGAGACATTCATGTCTAACCCCAATCACTTGAGCAGTTTTGAAGCTGGAGTTCTTTGCCCATATAAGAACTTTCCCTTTAGAGAAGGCAACTTGATAACCCTTGTCTTCTAATGCTGAAATTGAAACAAGGTTCCTCTTTATCCCTGGTACGAACAGTACATCATTCAACTCCAAAGAAATTCCAGAATCCAAGTGAAGAGTGGAATTTCCAATCCCTTTTACAGAATATCTAGCATCATCTCCAATAACAACTTGATCACTGGAGTTGCTTTCCATTAAGTTTGAAAGGTGACCTCTGAACCCGGTGATGTGCCTAGAAGCACCACTATCAATCAACCAAGTGTTAGAGTCAGTAGAAACATTGCTAGACAAGGCTGAATAAAATAGATAATCACTGGAGTCCTTTTGTGGAGCGACTTCTTCAGCATCTGCAGTGGCAGCTTGAAGCTTGGGTCGTTGAGGGCAAACCCTCGCAAAGTGACCATACTTATCACAACGAAAACATTGAATCTTGGACATGTCTCGTTTCCTTTTGAAGGTAGGAGCATCATCATTTCCATCTTCTCGATTCCTCTTGAAGAATCCTTTCTTAAAGCCTTTTCCTTTGTTTGATGAATGAGAGGCAAGAACTTGTAATTCTTCATTCTTTGAGCTTTGACCAATTCCTCTTGTTGTTAGTCTTGACTCCTCTTGAATGCAGTCAATCCTCAATTGATCAAACTTGGGAAGTTCAGATCTTGCACCGATTCCTTGAATGAACGCCTCCCGTGAAAGCGGAAGACCATTGAGAGCAAGCATAGTCAGTTCTTTATCATCAATCATGTGACCAATAGTGGAGAGCTGATCTTTTATCTCTGAAATCCTCATGAAGTATGTAATAACAGATTCTCCTTTCACCATTTTCACATGATGAAGTTGTTGCTTTAGTGCAAGGGCTCGACTGGTGTTGTTGATTTTGTACATCTCTTCCAAGGTTGTAAACATCTCTCTTGCTGTATCCAACTTGAAGACAATTGGTACAATATGATCCTTGACGGAATCAACCAATACTTTCTTTGCCCTAGTGTCTTTCTTTCTCCATTGCAGCTTCTCTTCTTCGCCCTCAGGTTCGGGAACTTTTGTTTTCACAAACTCAGCCAAATCATTCTCTTCCAAAGTTAGCATGAACTTGAACCTCCATGATGTGTAGTTCGAGATCCCTTCGAGTCTATCCTCAATTTTCAGACCGTTCACCATCTTGAGAAATTTAGAAGATAGACTGAAAAGAAAAGATAATGAGAGTTGCAAACTAACAGATCTGAATCTGATCACGATCTTTTTTGCACCCGCTCTGATACCATGTTAGTGTTTCTTAGATCAGATTAGATAATAAATTACTCAATAGAATTGCAACACATAAGACAATGAACACAACAAGATACCCTGGGAAAACCCTCCTACTCGAGGGAGAAAAACCCAGCAAATGATTCTCTTATATATGATAACATAGTGACAGAAATCTGCTTACAACTCAGGCCCAACAATAGCCAATACAATGATAATATATTTGCCCTCCTTCAAGGTATAAATGACTGTCTTCTTTCTGGAAATCAGACTGCTGCTTCTAAGGTAAGACTTTTGCTCTAAGTGCGAATTTCTGCTCTTCAAAGGTAAGTGTGAACTTGCTTTTAATTCGAATAATTTACAATGCCAAAGTGACCTTGTATATATACATCATTAGGTGCCTCTTGACTTAGGTCGGCCTTTCTTGGAATACAAAATAAAAGATAAATAATTAATATAACTTTAGGTCGGCTCAAGTTTGATACAAGGAAAAGGTCGGCTCTTGGTTATATAATTTGTCTTCTTCTTGGAAGTGCAGACCGAAGCTGCTATATAACATCAACATCTCGGAGGATGTGGTTTTTGAGAAAATCATTAGAGCAGTGAGAGAGAACTTCAACATGCTAAACTGTAATTTGAAGGCTAAAGGGAAAAACAGATGCGAAGACTATGATCTCAAAGTTGCTGAGGCGTGGCTGATCAAGGCTGATGTTTCTTATGCTCTTAAACCTACCAAGGGGCCTAGGGATGGTATCTACTGGAGTCTCCTTCCCCCTTGATGGGTTAAAATCAACTTTGACGGGGCGGCCAAGGGTAATCCTGGGCCAGCTGGGTTTGGGGGAGTGATAAGGGATGAGAATGGCAATTTCATTTCAGCAGTGGCGCTCCCCTTGGACACCCAGACCAACCACCTTGCTAAAGCCATAGGGGCTTATCAAGTACTTAACCTTGCCCGACAATTGAAGTTCAAAAATGTTTGGATTGAAGGGGACTCTAATAATATTATTCAATGTATCAAAGGTCTCCAAAAGCCTTCTTGGACTATAGAAAATTGGATTAATTTATCTAAGGAAATTATTAGCTCTTTTGAGAATCACTTTGTTACCCATGTCTATAGAGAGATCAATATGGTGGCGAACTTCTTTGCTAACAAGGGAGTTAAGGCTAATAATAAAATGACGTGGCATAGGAGTAATGGTTTAGAGGCTGACCTCACGGCCTTACTTATGTATGATCGCACCCATGGGAAGGTTCAATTTCCCCTACCAAATAATGATTAAGGTGAAGGCATGTATTTCCATGCAGTCTTGGAACTACTGCATCATCATCTTTCTTCATGGGCTAGAGTACTGTAGAATCAATTGCCTCACTAATATATGGTGTGTTGCATGCTTTCTAGGCATTTTGGCGATAAGGTGTAGTGGTATTCTGGAGTCTTCGAAGAAGGTTTGCATCAGTGATAGAATGGGAGGTGAATGTTGCAGGTTGGAACTGATGGATTGCAAGAAGCTAAAAGAGTAATGAGAAGTTGTGGCGGGTGCTGGAGAAGGGTGGCATCACGAGCTACCTGGATAAGCTTCATGGAAGGGATCAGGAGATCACCAGGCTGTTTGCGAAGGGTTGGAACAATGGCAGGATTAAACTCTTCGGGAGGAAAGTGGCGATTGATGAACAACTAATTTCTGATGTCATTGGGATGTCAATGGAAGGGCTTAAGTTCTATAGGGACCGAAAGCTCTCCGACCAGGCGATTAAGAATTTTTCTAAGTTCGACAAGGAGAGGGAGGATTTGCTGAGAGCTACCAAGAGTAGCTATGATGCCACTAAAATTAAGCTGCTTTGGCGGGAGGTCTTGAGAGTGATAATGGAGTATATTACTTTGGACGACAAATATACCAGGGTTTTCGGTTACCACTTTGTGCTCCTGAACCATTTTCGGCACCAGGTCAAGGTTTCCCTTCCTTTCTATCTCTCTACTTCTTTAAATGTGAACCTTCAAGACCATGTTTCAAACCCGGTGAGGTACCCTATCATACATGAGGGTTTGCTTGTTCTCATTTATGAACACTTTAAATCAATGCCGACTATTTCCCATCAAACCCCTTCTCCACACTCCGTTTCTGATAAGGAGGAGTTGGGTGATAGCTATACAGATAAAGATGAGTGGGATATTGATATGGAGGAGGAAGAGTGCCCTGTGAGGGCTAAAAGGAAGGGTAAGACCAAAAGTAAGCGTAAAGCCTGTGCCCTCCCGAAACCTAGTGCGATGACCTCTACTGGCAGGGCAAAAGTCATCTTCCTGGGGTCTGATGTAACTAAAATGAAGCCGAAAGATACACCCAGTGTTTCTCCTCAGGGGAAGGGCAAGAAAAAGATTGTGGAGGACCCCTCTTATGATACCAACCAAGAGGAATCCCAACATACCAATTCGTCTGAGAATTCTAGCTACCCACCTACGGATAGGGAGGATCGACCTCGCTACCCTAGTGACCTTAAGGAGGATGATCACTACTTCAAAGCTGATCGTGAGTACCCTGCTGATATCCTGGCAATTACCCGCAACGGTTTTGTGGATTTTTTCCGTTTGTTTAGGTGGGCTTTCTTTGAGATTAAGGAGATAAAGTTAAATTAGAGGGCCTTTAACAGCAAGCTGGAAAAGAATGAATTGATGGAGAATACTAATAAGGATAAAGATAAAGCCAAGGATTTGTGGACGAAAGATGAAAAGAGATATATGGTCGAGTGCCTGAAGAAAACTGTGGAGGATTTGCAACATTTCAAGAGCAATCACGATGGCAAGCTTTCAGAAATGGAGGAAAAGCTAAAGAATGTCAAAGAGTCAATTCAAAAAGTTATGGAAATGAGCCACAAAATCCTGAAGTCCACTGCTAGTACCATGAATATGATGGTCGAGAATTTGGAAAGGGTTCATCAGGTAAAAAATGTTGTGGATGTGGAAGAAGATAAAGAACAAAGTCAGGTTGAGGGTGCAGGGCCGAGCAAACGTACCTGAGCCAACTTGAAAAGGAAGGCGGATAAGACCCCTGTGAATATTTAGGAGATGAAGAAAACAACAATCAATATGGACAATCTAGAAAAGGAAGTTGCTGATATCCTGAGCAATCTGGCTTAGCGGTTGGTTTTTTGCTGTGCTGGTCTTTGTTTTTATCTTTGTAGGCAGCTTCGTATCTTTTATGTTGAACTCTCATAAGCTTTATCTTTACTTTGTTTGTTGTTAAAGGGTTTTGGGGCCCCTTCAAAACCTGCTTTTACCTTAATAAAAAACAAAAACATTTCTTGTTGAATGGGATAGTTGGAAAAAGGAAAACTCTCCTAGTAGCTTAGAATGGTTATGCCAACCTTAATGGAATGGGGTTTGGATTTGAGAACCACATAGGTCACAATTTTAGCCTTCATCTTTGGGAGCAAATAGGGTTGAAGAGTATAGAAAGGAAGGGATAGTATTTGAAGTGAGTGGTTAAGTATTTGAACAACCAAGAAGCCTAAATGCTATTGATTGTAGATTCTCTTCTATATGTGGTTCTCAAGAATGGAATTTTATGTGAGGGTGTATAGCCCTAATTAAAAAGGAGTTGAGATGGTATGTAAATAATGATGGGATAGGTGTATCAAACACCTTGCAATTCTAATGTTTGAAATGAATTGATTTATTGTATTTTATTTATTACTTGTGAGTTCACATAAAAAAGGTCATCACACTTATGACTTGGCTATTTTGCCATGTGTATGGCCCTTTATGATGTGTATAATGTGTGTAAGACAAAGATAGAGCTGTAGAAAATATTATTTTGTGTAAGAGCATGCTTGTAGGGGTGTTATATTAATGACTAGAAATCTTGACCAATTATATGATGCATGAAGCATCTTTTAAGGGAGATATGGTGTCAAAATTGAGTGCCCACTTTGGTAAGTGGGTTATGATGAAGTAATCGAGTATTATGACAATGAGCTTCTACTATTTTTAGCAAGTTAACTTATCATGGATGGGGGAGTTGGAATTCAGGCCCTAGATTTGTGTGCCATATTTGAGTCGTGGTATTGGCCTATGGTTTGTGATTTACCGTTTATGGTTTCATGTATTGAATCTCATATATATTGGTGCTTGGGTTGGAGCTATGTAGGGTTGTATGATTGATTTGCAAGTATTGTTAAGTTGTTGGAATTACTTCAGTTTTACATGTTGGTGATATGTCCTTAGCTTTTGTACTTTTACATTTATTGTTGATAATGCAACCGGTTCATGCTTTGGAGTGGGTTTTTTCTCTTGAAAGGGTTTTCCCCACAAAATTCTTGTTATGGTACAATATTTTGTCTTTATTTATTTTTATTAACTATAATATGAATTATTTTTGTACAAATCTCCCACAAAATTTAGTTTAGGAACTGTATTTTGTATCTTTCATTTGGTATAAAAACTTGATCACCTTGGATTCTAGGTGTTAGGGACAAGGTTTTATACTAATCTTGAATTGGGTGGGAGCTTGCGTATTAGATCTTGTTGCAAGAGAAATGACAAGCACATAAAGGATAGAGATGGAGAGATTCTTGAGCACTAACTTTGCATTGTAGAAGCTCAAGCTAAAGGATATGCTTATAGATAGAGATCAATAGGCTGTTGTATTTGATTCCAAATCTATTGCAATGTGTCAAGTTGATCAAGACATATTGGACAGAAAAAAGACGGGTCTCATTAGGCTCTATTTGGTAGATTCTATGTTAAATGTATGTGAAGAAGCCACCAACAAGCTATTTGGAAGAAGGTAGGAGACATTTTTCAAGTTAAATCTTTGGTGAAAAGCCTTTCCTTGAGAAAGAAGTTGTATACCCTTAGGGTGGAGGATGATTGTTTTGTAGCTAAGCACAAGAATGTGTTTAATATCACTGTGACGTAGTTGCACTTTGTTAGAGTGGAAATGGAGGATGATTGTTATATTGGCACTTTTGTGTTCTTTGCTAGACACATGAGATCACCTTGTGATGGGTATCAAGAGCATTGCCTGCAAGCTCAAGATGGATAGGTAGTAGCATCGTTACTCTTAGAGAAGATGTGGAGAAAATATTTCAAATCAACTAATGTCCTATTAGTTTGTGGAAGAGTGAAGGAGAAAAGCAAGATGAAGGATAAGAAGACGAAAAATCCAATATTTGAATTTTGTGGGCATTCCAAATCTCTTAGAAAGTCCAAGGGTAAGTGTTGGAACTACGACAAGCAGTGGCACTATTGTAGAGATTGAAAAGAGGAGGAGAAGGAAAAAATAATTCAAATGATGAGTCCAAAATGTCTTCATAAGATGATATTGATGCTTTTGTTGTAGCCTTGACAACTCATGCATTAGAAGGTGTGTAGTTGATTGACTTAGGTGCTTCCTTCCATAAGACCTCCAATTGAGAGTGATTCTTTAAGTACAAAAAGCATGATGTTGGGAAGTTGACCCTTGGAGATAACTCTCACCTAAAGATTATTGGCCATGTAAGAGTTCTAATTAGAATCCTAGATAGATGTGTAAAGGGAGTCAATGGTGTATTACATATCCCTAGTTTGGCATGGAACTTGCTATCAGTGAGAAAATTGAGTGATTTGGGTGTGCAGGTTGTTTTCTTAAGTGAAGAGTGTAAAAATGTGTGAGGAATTATAGTGCTTCCTAAGGGTGTTTTTGTGGGTACTTTATTGTAACTAAATGCAAGAAATATCCAATGCAATAGTTCCTTTATTCTTGTATTGGAGAGAGTTACAACATCTACACTCTTGCGATAAAAACCAACAACAAAAACAGTGTTGTATCCACTTTTGATGGTCATGCTTTCTGTGTACCTAAGTAAGCTTATGCTTTAGAGAGAAAGTTATTTGTGAAGAAGACAATGTTATGGCACTAGAGAATGGGCCATATAGGTGAGAAGGAATAAAAATCTTATAGAGAGGTTACATGATTGTCCTATTGAGTTTGATTTTTGTGAACATTGCATATATGGTAAACAAAACCATGTTTAGTTTTGCTCAAGTTCTCACAAACCTTCTAGGGTGTTATATTTAATTCATTTTGATGTATTTGGTCCTATAAATATTCCTTCTATTTTAGTCTTTGTACTATGTATCTTTTATAGATGATTATTCTAAGACATGGGTGTATTTCCTTGGAAGTAAATCTTAATTCTTCAGTCATTTTAAGGAGTTAAAGACCTTCTAGAAATCCAAACTGGTAGAAAGATTAAGGTTTTGAGAATTGACAATAGTAGTGAGTTTGGTTCAATAGATTTTGTAAGGAGCATGGAATCAAAAGACACATGACAATTCCATATACCTCTCAGCAGAATGGAGTTGTGAAAAGAATGAATAGGACATTGACGGAGAGGACTAGGGGTATGCTTAGTGGAGCTGGCTTGGAACAAAAGTTCTAGGAAAACATAGTTGCTATGGTTTGTAACCTGGTTAATAGGTCTCCTACGTCAACACTTTTTAAAAAAGACATTTATGAAGGTGTGGATGGGCAAAAATCCCTCATCACAACTTCTTTGAGTTTTTAGTTGCAAGGCATATGTACACTTGTCTAGGGAGAAGTAGTCAATGTTGGAGAACATGAAAGTGAAATATATCTTCATTGACTATTTTAACAAGCAATCTTCATCTTCAACTTGCTTATAGGGTTCCTCTTCTTCTTGTTTCGTGATGTCTTGTGGCTTCAATTTTTCTTTCTCCTCTACGACTTCCTTTTCTTTAGCTATTTCTGAATCTTCCTCTCCCTTTCTTTTCCTCATGTAGTAACCATCAAAAGATTTTGTATCCTTGATAGTCTCAGGTTCACCTAAGTACGCAGTGTGAAAGGTTACAGGCTTTGGGACTCTATGGCTGAGAGAGTTTTGTATAGGAAAACATTGATAGAGAAATTAAGATTTTCCCATATTATTTCAGCCTAAAGAGGATGGGAAAACAAAACTAGTTTAGCTACTTCCAAAGATTGAAAAGGCTGTGTTAGAAATATTGTCATTGATGTCAAAGGTACAAAGACGAAGTTTGCTATCAATAATGTCAAAGGAAAATGAATGTCACAATGATTTAATGAATGCAATTGAGTATGACTAAAGATAGCATATTTGAAGGTGAGGACGAGCTTGCTTGCATGACCACCAAAGTGCATATGGACTGACTATGCAAAAATAAAATAACACATGAGATCACTATAAGAAATGGGTGTTGCTATTTAAGATATGATGATAACAATCCTATAGACAACTTTCCTACCTCCAATAAATAAGAATGTTGACGAAGCAAAAGAACATGGTTAGAATGCTCTCATGAAGGATAAAGATCGTAAAGGATAAAGACATTGAAAAAGCTTAAATAGAGATTATAAGAAGTGTGTACATACCAGCATATCTGACAGGAAAGAAAATTCATAAGGTAAATACATGAACTTTGTACTTTCTTAGTGACAACCAGTCCAAAATCATGAATCAGAATGGCAAGCATAAAGTGAAATCATTCCATGATTTAAGCAAGAATATATATAACAGAAAAACAGATCTGAATGTGGCGCTATTTGGAGGATACAAAGCCAGTCTAAATCAGTGCTTAATGTGGCAGTATCATTAATAAACCAATCCTAGACAAGGAGTATAAGTCAGCAAGTTGACATGTTGTTTTTGAGTGGCAATGACAGCTTGAAATCAGACCAAAGATGGCAAACATATCATGAAACCCTGCCATCACTTAAAGAGCATTGAATAAAATTATGTCACACTTTTTCAATGGCTTTGCCAGTGCAGAAATGTGATCAGCAAGTGGTTCCGCATTCAGGAAATTGCACAAAGAGGGGCAGGGCTGTTAGTAAATCGTGACATCGAAAAATCATAAGAACTAGCCAACCATTATTGGTGCCTAAGACTAAGACATTTATATATATTAATCACCTATAGTAAGGTGTGTGAAGATATCAACAAATGCAGCAATTAAGTAGATAAGCGATCTATATCAAGGAACAACAACAATCATCTCAGGGAGCAATTATTATTAAATTAATATCAGAAAATACAATAAAAAGAGCAGCAGCGATATTGATTTTATGAGGAGAAGCGATTAATACTTAAAGAAGAAAAGAAGTCAGCGATTAAGTAAAGATAATTAAAAACAGCAATTAATAAAGGAAAAGCAACAATTTTAATGAATGAGATAAACGTAAAAAGGGAAGAGAATAAGACAAATAGAATAAAACAAAATTGCAAATAAGACAAATCTGTCTTAGGAAAAAGGTGGTGATTTAATAAAATACAGCGATTCATAAGAGAATTGCTACTTTTCATAAGTAAAATTAACTTAAAGATAAATATCCTTTATAAAGGCCGATCCTCAAAACGGTGATTTAAAATATGCGATTATATCTAAAGCGAGCGAGTCATTTAAACAGATACGATTATCCTTGAGGAAGATTAGTGATAATGTTAGATAATTAATTTATTAAAAAGGCAAGAAGCGATTTGTTCTTGAAGAGATATGACCTGTTTTGGGGTGTGCATATAATGAATGATGATGTCTTTTGAAATACATCTCTCTTGGTAAAGGTATGTAAAGAAGATTATGATGTGAAATAAATGTGTGTGTTGAACAAGATATATAATTTATACACAAGCAGATCCAAGCATATGAAGAGAAGAGTTTAAAAAGTATATATGCAGATTTTATAGAGGATTTATGTGCAATATCATAGCAAATTTATAAGCAGCCTTATAGCAGATTTTTGAGAAGTTTTGTATATGAAAAATACATAGAAGACATATTTTTATAGCAAACTTTTGAAGGAGATTATAGCAGATTTGGAGAAGATAGTTTAAGGTGATTATATTAGATCTAAGAGTAGAATTATAGTAGACTTGGTGCAGACTTAAGAGACATATTTGAGCAAAACTTTGTGGAGAGAAATATTGTCCATCATCCATTGAAGAAGCAACATATTAAGGGTAAAATCTTGTTTTGTTGTGGAAGTTGGGGCTTCCTAAACAAGAGATTGGTGTCTCTAGCCAAGTGGATGCTTAGCTATGGGGGTTGGTGTCTCCAGTAGGTTGGTGCCTATGAACTAAGGGGTTGGTGCCTCTAGTAGGTTGCTGCCTACAAATTCAAAGGTGGGAGTTGGTGCTTCCAGTGGGTTGGTCCTTACAAATTGAAGGTGGGAGTTGGTGCTTCTAGTGGTTTGGTGCTCACAAATTGAATGAGGGGTTGGTGCCTCTAGAATTTGTAAAAAGAAGTTTAATAAAAACAATATTTTGGCCGAGTTTTCTCCCAAAAGGGTTTCCATGTAAATATTGTGTGTTCTTCTCATGTGCATAATTATTGATGTTGAGTAAATGATCTTATTTTTATTGATCAAGTTTTAAATATGGTATTAAGTTTGAAAATGTAAAGATTGTTATACTGATTCATCTGCCCCTCTCAGTATAATCGTGCGCTCATCAGGTTGAATTGGAAGCTCATGAAGGACTTGAAGAGGAGGAGAGCTTAGATAGTTAATATTGTTTCAAAGAGGTAGAACCTCCATCTTAGCTCTTGAGGGGGTTCACTTTTAGAGACAATGAGATAGATATAATCCCTTTGATTGGGGATATATTTTTTCCTTAATTATTAATAAATTATCGATGAGCCTAAAACGGTGAAGGAAGTGATGGATGTGAGTGATTATGTGTCTTGGAAAGTGGGGATGAATGAGGAGATGCTTAAATTAAGAAATAATGACACATGGGACTTGGTACCATTTCCAGAACGAATAATCTTGTTGGATGTAAATGGGTATTCAAAAATAAGATTAGTTTAGATGGTGGTAGTGAAAGGTACAAGGCGAGGTTAGTTGCAAAATGCTCTTCCTAGGTTAAGGGGATAGACTTTGATGAGATATTTTCCTTAGTTTCAAAGCCAACATCTATCAAATTCTTGTTATCTATAGCAATAGTGTTTGATTTGGGGATAGACAAATGGATGTGAAAACTCCATTTTTACATGGTGACTTGGAAGAAGAGATCTACATGACAAAACTAGAGCACTAGTGGAGAAAGGTAAAGAACTTTGGTTTATAAACTAAAAAAAATCATTGTACGGTCTCAAGCAATCTCCTAAGATATGGTATAAAAAAGTTGACTATTTTGTGTTGCGATTGAGATTTTAGATATCCAAATTAGATTACTACATTTATTATAAGATAGATGGTGATTGTTTCCTTTTTATCACATTGTATACAAAGGACATGTTATTCTTTGGTGATAGGAAGTGATTTGTGATTTGAAGTCTTAGATTTTAACAAAATATGATAGCCTGCCCTAGTTTGCATACAATTTTTTACCCTCTCGATTCCAAACACACAAACATTTCGCAACAACCAACTCCTTGCTGTTCTGAATTGGATTCCCAGTTGGAGTTCAATGTTTGACAATTAACTCTCACAAAACATTCCATATAAAGAGTCGTTGCCAATGCAAAAACAATAAATATAAACATTCATATTGCCAGCGCCAAATTGAAAGTTAAGGAATATCAAACATTTTAATTCCAAAATTATGACCATCAAAAACCACAAGTAAACACACAACAACACTACACTTTAGATCTGATATTAAATAGGGGAAAGGTTTATTATATTTTATGCACCTCAGAATTGTTCGACACTTCTTGCATAATAAGCCCACACATAGCAAATGATATTAAATGTCACGATCTCCTTCCTCCTGACTATGGCGGTTGATCCAAAGGAAAGACCATGCATTTCCAGCTTTCAATAAAAAAAATTAAATCAACCTCGAGCATCTATAGATGAGAATATGGGACGACTTTAAATGAGAAGTGTGGCGTTAAAATAACTAGCTATGTCTTCCGTTTTGAAATACTTGTCTTCCTTTTTAATACCGCTCTTCAATATAATTTCTAGACTCTCTCTCTTCGCCACATAAGCTAGGTGATAGCTAGCTTGTGAGGCGGCCTTAGATGAAATGCAGTTCCTTCTTTAAACCACAATACTATAAAGATGTGACAGCTGGCTCTTAATAATGCTTCGATATATTTGGAAACTCATGTCTTTCCCTTAACTGTAACGACAAGTTTTGGTGCTAGAAGACAAAATGTTCCATAAAGGAACTATGTGGCTTAACAAATTCTAATCTTTAATCACCCCCGATATGGTCTTTTGCTCCCATGTCATCTAATAATTAGCAAAGATTAACACTTTATGAAATTCTATGCCTTCTTTCTAAGCTTTGAAATCATTACCTCTGCTATGTTGAATTCATCACTTCATTAAAACTTGCGGCTCCATACAATTCTGTCAAGGGCTATGCAAGTAAATGAGCTGTGGTGGAAAGGGGTAAGGCTTTTGAACCTTGTTTAAAAAAATTGCCTCCTACGTGTTGATGTTAATTCAGCGTCGGTCTTCACTAATACATGGGCCGACCTTATAATTAAGTTATTCAATGTACTTATTCTGGCCGACTTTATTTATTATTAAATGTTTATCATAAGGCCGACCTATATGAAGAGGCGCCAAGAAGGTATATATACAAAGTCACCTTTTGATGTTGATACACATTCGAATACACACAAAGAAGTTCGCTATTTTGGCAGAGCAGAATTCGCAGTCATAGAAGAAGCTCATACTTGGATTCGCATACCTAGAAGAAGTTCATACTTGAACAGCAGATCATCATTTTGTAGCAGCAGACCGATTTCAAGGAGAAACATATTCATTTGTATCTTTGCATCTAAGAGAGATGCTATTATTCATTGTATCAAATTCGGCATTGTGTTGGGCCTGAGTTCAAGCAGATTTCTGCTCTTATTCCTTCAATATATAAGAGATATATTTGCTGGGTTTTTCTCCCTCAAGAGGAGGGTTTTCCCAGGGTATCTTGTTGTGTTCATTGTCTTATGTTTTGCATTTCTTTTATTCAATTGATTAAATAATCTGATCTAAGAAACACTAACACTACGTATGAATTACCATCTTATCACCTTAATCACTGTATCATTCTAAATAGCAATGGCTCCCAAAGAATGCTCTATAAAGGCGTTACAACTCTTTTTATATTTATATTTTATTGATTTTCTTTCCGAGACTCATGATTCTTGTGTAATTCGCATTCACAAAGAATTCCAATATCTCTATGCTTTGTTGGCGATAGGCTTTTGGATTTGTGACCCCTTCATATTAAAGATAATATGTCTTTCTCTGGTTATATTTGCAACGATTCATTTTCTTCAACTCTGTTCATTACCATGCCTCCTTCAGAATGCAGTTCGATAAGAAATCTGAAGCTTTCAGATTCATTAGCTTACAATTCCCTTCCTTTTCAAACTCCTTTGATCTAAAATGGTGGTTCATTTTAAAAACAATTATTTGGAAATTATACCTCTCTTGAATTGCAAATTTGAAATTTCTTAATAAACCTGACACCCTTTGATAGTGCTTTGGCTTTCATGATAGGATACGCTTATAGCTAGGCAATAGTTTCTGAACACCAAACATATGACTTCATATGGCTTTCATGAAATAATACTTGTTTAAAGTCCCATCGAGAGCTGGATATTCAAACATGCCCCAGAGGAATCAAGGTGACTAGGAATAATCACTGTATGTTTCCAGGAAAGTTAATCTTCATGTTCACATCATTTGCCTAGTCAGCTGCTTGTGAAGCGACGCTAATTTCCTTCCCTCCATCAACTTTTAAGAACTCGTGCCTGCCATTCTAGCATTAATTGTTCCACACAATATGAATTGATATAATCACCTTATTCAACCAAAATAGTAGAATCCATATTTTCAATAGAAAATGAACCAAGAAATAAATATCAATTCATATCAAACTGCAATTTTGGAAAATATCGCCCAAACTCATAAATTTGTCTTCATATAAGACTCACAAATTTTGACTATTAACAATGATGTGCAAATGCAAAATCTGAATGATTTCACCACTTATCAGCCATGGTGGATAATCTCACCATTGGAGATGATCTTCTCTTAGAGGGTTTTCGTCCTCCAAAAGGATGTGGTGAACTCTGTTCAACTAGCTAAACCTGTAGTCCAAAATCCAAAACCAGCATACCTGCAAAAGGCTCTCTCAAATCTTTTATTCTTCTCAACTCTGTAACTCCTTCGACTTCTTGAATTCTCCCTTTTCGCCTTTTTAACTTTAATTCATTTTTGAATTCTGCTCAAAAGTAAATTTATTTATTTTAACTTTTCTAAAACTTAAAGTTACTTTGCACCAATAAATAATTAATTTAAGTTGTCTCTTTTAATTTTTACCTTTCTTGACAACTTAAAAATTAATTATTTAATTATATGCTGACTCAAAAAATGGGGACATTACACAAAATTTTACATGGACTTGGAAGCAACCAAGTACATTATGGGCATGGAGATCATAAAATATAGAGCACATAGAAAGTTTTGATTGGGCCTGAACAAGTATGCGAACTTAGTGTTGGAATGATTCAACATGTTAGTTTGCAAATCTTTGTGTGTTCCTATATTGATGGTGACAAGGTTATTTGTGAGTAGTGCATGTCTATACCTAGTGAGATGGAGGACATGGCTCAAGTACCTTAAGCTAGTGCTATTGGGAGTTTGATGTATGTTATGGTTTGTACAAGACTAGACATTGCCTAAGTAGTGGGAGTCAATTGATTCATGGCTAATTCTGGATGGGATAATTGGGATGCAGTTAAGATGGTCTTCATAAATTTGTGGGGTACTTCGGAGTACTCTAGTTTTTGTCATGGTGATTCTATAGGTTACTAGCACTTAGTGGATATTTGTGAATTTGCGGATTCAAATTGTGCAGGTGATGTCAACAATAGAAGATCCACCAGTGGTTATGTTTTCAATCTATTTGGTGGTGCTAACAATTGGATGAGAAAGCCATAGACTATGGTCTTTTGTCCACTATAAAGGCTAAATATATGGTAGCTACTCATGGTTGTAAGGAAGCTATTTGGCTTAAGAGATTGTGTTCAAATGTGGGGTTAAGTTAGAGAACTATCAAAGTTCTTTGTGATAGTCATAGTGCCATATGTTTGGCAAATAATTCAACCTTTCACGTAAGGATGAAACTCATAGATGCCAAGTACCATTGTGTTTATGACAAGGTAGAGGATGGGGGGGTGTTGTTGAAGGTTGATAATTTGGCAAATGTTGTAGATATATTGACGAAGCTCGTGATCATAAAGAAGTTTAGGTAGTGTAACAAGTTCATGGGCTTCATGGCGCCCAATAGAGTTGATAGTGTTTGTGCTCCCTTTTGCTTTTGCAAGGTATACAAGTGGGAGAATGCTAGGATAGGTGTGTCATAAAACTTGCATATTCAATGTTCAAAATTAATGAATTATTATTGTATTTATTTATTATTTATGAGCCCACGTAGAAAAGGGCGTGCCACTTATGACTTGGCCATTATGTTATTTGCACAGTTGCCGGGAGACGCAGGGTACTGGTACGGGGACGGGGACGGGGACGGGGACGCCAATCAAATTAGGGTACGTTAATCAAATTAGGGTACGTGAGTTAAATGAATAAGGAGACGGCTATTTTATATGTAAATGATTCACTGGAAATTTTCGGTATGGGGACTGGTACGTTGTCTATGTTCCCAAAATGGAGTTTCCCAGCAACTATAGTTATTTGTATGCCTTATTATGATGTGTAAGAGAATATCTTGTCATGGAAGATATGTAAGAGCATCTATGACAAAGATGGTGTAAGAGATATTATGACACTGTAACGACCTAACCCTTGCATAATAATTTTTTTTCAACATTTTCACATAAATAACAAAAGGAAACATGTATAAAGACTAAGTAACATAAACTTTTCTTTTCTTTTCATTGTAACATTTCATTAAAGAACCAATTGAAACAACATCATTACTTTTTCCTTTCAAGTAAACAACAGAGGAAGAATACATACAAGTATAAAACACAGCTTGGAGAGCTTTGAGCAAATAGTAATAAGACGGTCCAAGATCTTCCCTTTCAAACCTTGGTGCTTCAATAGCTGTTGTGGAGGAGAAACATCACTCAGGTGCTTTTCCGCCAACTACAGACTTATAATGCGGTCCCCCGCACGTTTATTGTTTAATAAACGAGCCTCCCTTCTACGAAGAGATTGGTTGGGTAGCCGATACTGTTTAACCAACTGAGCATAGTGCTGTGTCCTACATAGCTAAATCCTTGTAATCCCACAATCTCAATCTAGTATGCAAAACTGGACAATAGTGAACTAACAGTGTAATCATCTCACAGTCTAAGTGGATGTAGGTGAATCACACTACTTTGGCCAAAGTGTTTCATACAATATTTCTACTGATGTTCATCTATCACATACACTATGACAGGTTCAGTTTGACTTGGGGCTATCTTATTCTACGCATAGGCTAAGTCCTTCAATGGGTATTCAGTGACCCCAGATTACCTACAACAAAACTATCTACTTTAGAAATGAAACAGCCTACAAGTGTCCTTTACGTAACTCCTAGTCAGGAAATCTTTATCCTTAAAGTACTTAGCTTGTCTTAGTTAACCTAATAACTTAAGCTTAAGACCATACTTCGTTCTGCCTTCATTTCGGTCGTAATAGATAATAACTACTTCATCATATTCCCCATATATGGAGATCATACAAAATATGCAATATTCATGCTAAATGCATTTCAATCCCTTCCCATATCTCCTTTCACATTAATTCCCTTTACTTAAATTCCCTTTTAAGCATAATAATTAAACATTTTCCTTTCCCCTACAACTACATTGCATTCAAGAAATACCTTTCAGCCTTTGCAAACACAACAACACAATGAAATAGAAACATAATAATTCATTCTTTCTTTAACACAAAAAAACAGCTATGATTGACTTTCAACCTATGCACAATAGTAAACACAAAGATTCCTTTTCTTTTGAATAATCAATAGCAGAGTGGATAATAGAAGAATTTCCCCATGCCTGTTTTCAAAGCTTTCCTTTTAAAGAAGACGTCTTTGTACTTGCAATGACTGGCAATTTCTCTTCAAATTGCAGACTTCTCTTCTCAACTTATCTCACAAATGCCTCTTCTCGCTCAATTGTATACACTCAGAAATTGATATCCTCAACTCCCAGAATAGGTGAATGCTCTTAGCAAATGATAATCTCACAGTAAGTAATAAGCTCATAGCAATATGGACGCTCTCAGAAATATGAAAACTCAGAAAATAGAAAGAACTCTCTGTGAATATGATTCTCAAGATTGTGAAACTCACAATGAATAAAACACTTAGAAATATGAATGAGCTCTCAGAAATTAAGAGTAATTTCGAATTCCAAAAGGTAGTGAAGAAGAGTGGCCAGGGCGGCCTTTTATAGAGTCCTTTGTTCAACAAAATCCTCATTCCCAGGCATGTTACCTACCAGAACTATGTTTTGAACAATTCTAATTGAAATGTGGCGGATTTCCACACTCACACACAACTCAAAAGAGGTGAGTCGACTTCCAACAATATAGAGAATGTTTCAAACTTGGCACATGTTAAAAATGGAGAATAGACACCTACAGGTGTCTCCAGTAATGGCACAATTCTACAGAAAATTGTTTGATGATTCAACATTTAAGAATCAGTCATGGTTGTATGAAATCCATATTGCTATTTTTTAGGGTTTGATTGCCAAGCAATCATGGTTGTATGAAATCCATATTGCTATTTTTTAGGGTTTGATTGCCAAGCAATCAACTGCGTTTTCTCATTCCCAGGCGACCTGGTCATGGCGTGCGTTTTAGGTGCGTATTTCTTCATATGTAGCTTCATTTTATTTTTATCTTTTTTCAAAGGTTTCTCAAAAGTTTCCAATGAAATATTTCTCCTTTACAAGTTTGGCGTGATTTATCTCCAAAAGGTTCAATTCACAAAAAGTGATTAATATTTCGTCATTTGATTTAAATCGATTTCCATAGTTCGATATCTCATGAATTGATTTATTCATTGACTTTGATAGTTTGAAAATAAAGTCCTCATTTAACTATGAGATATATCAATTCCTAATTCATTTCAATATATATATATATATATAATTATATATTTATATTAGAGTTTTATTTACTTTACCATATAAATATATATATTTAAATATTATAATTTAAATATATTTACATATACATATATATGTTTTGGTAAGACTATAATATATATATATTTATATAATATTAAATATATATATTTACATATATAAATATATATATTTACATATATAAATATATATATATATATATATATATATACATATACATATTTATTCATTGAATACATATATTGCGAGTCAGTCAGCATACTTTCAATATATATATCTATGTATATGAGTATACATGTGTATATGTAAATTCCACAACAAATATTATAATAATATTATATCCACAAATAATAGGTAGCGTGTGTATGCATATACATGTGTATAACCATATATACCTTCGTGTACATGTATGTGTATGTATACCATGTCGACACATACGTATGAGCATATCTATTTGCCGATCATACGTCTACATCGACATATTTTACATATGTGTACGTGTACATAATGTATACATGTGTGTACATACCCACTCAACCTATTCACATATGTCCATTCATGTTTTCCACACATTGGTCACAAAACAGTAAGTCAGGTATACAAATAAACATTACTCACAAAGCACAAAGAAGTAACAAGACTCCTAAAGCCTATGGATGACTTATCAAAACCAACATAATTGACTTGGTTCTTCCCAACCTATAATGACGTGTGTGTATGCTCAAATGGTTTTCTTTACGGATTATCCGACCAAGCTCCTCTCCCGAGTGATGTTTCCCCTCCGCTTGGAGGAATGGTTCACGTTCCTGTATCCATTGACACAAAACCACATAAGTTACTTGCTCATAACATTAGCAGTACATATACAAATATATCAAGTTAAATAGCTAGACTAATTATCCTCCTTCATGCATTGATTATCCAAGAATACATCAATTAAAGTAACATAGAATGAGACAATCATTAAACGCAAAAGACCCTCAAATTGATCAAAAGGTACAACACATTTTATTCAACCTGATTCTTCTTTTACAAACAGAATGCTCTAAGCATTTCCAAAATAGTAACTATACAAATGCGGGGTGTAACAAACACATAAGAGCATGATTGTAGGGGAGTTATATTGTTGACTAAAAATATTGACCAGCCATATGATGCATGTTATGATGTGTCATATAGCATCTTTTGAGGGCAATTATGGATCCAAAATAGAGCGCCCAATTTGGTGAGTGGATTATGAGAGAGTTATTAAGCATTATGTCAATGTAAGAATATCTACTATTTTTGGCATGTTGACTCATCATGGAGGGGTGTTGGGTCTTAAAATCACCTCTCCACTTCCTAGAGAAAAATCTCACTCACAAGGCCAAGGTTGTCTCATGCAAGTGAAATCAGCTCATTGATAGATTGTGGATGGATAATGGCCAACTCTATGAGAGTGGGTTAGATCTATGCTTTGAGCTCAGCTTAGACTTGGGAGGGTATTCCTAGGGATATACCTCAACTTGTATTAAACTCACATAAAATACACAATCAATAAACAATTACAACCAAACCCAACTTGATGTCTTGGTCCCAAAGATTGTCACTGAACCAAGGACAACTGGCTACATATAAGTCCTATATAGCTATGCACACATAACCCACATAGAATGAATTCGAATTCATTTGAGACCCACTAGAAATAGATCCCTGGTTATATCATTAGGTCATGTATGTATAGGAAACTATTCCTCCTACACTACTGGTTTGTGTTTGATTTTATGGATTTGAAATTGGAGTGTGGTTCCAAATTGGTGCCTATCTATTGGGCAACAAAGTCTCAACACTAAGAAGAGAACAAAAAAGAAAGGAAGAGCATGCAACTATGTATTAACATAAAACAATGGATATAAAACCTTGCAGCAGAACATACTCAGTAATCTAGACACAACTACATATATTCATACATAAAATCGAGAAAGATCATCACAACACTTTCAATGCCTTTAGAATGCTATCACATTCATCTAACTCAATGTTGCATTCACACTAGCAAATGTGGCAAGGGAAAATCGCTACTTGTAACGAAGAAGCTCTTCTAAATACATACAAAGTGCCACGGAGTCATTCTACAACAAGATCTCATTGCAATATAAATCTTCTTCTATTCTAGGCTTGCAATCTCTCAATAAAATGGAATGTGGCATTAGTGGATGCTCTGAAACTTCCTTGGCATCTGGAGAACCAACAACAAACCAACCTCTTTGAAAATAAGCAAAATTGCCAACATATACACCTAGGGGTGAAACCCTAATTGCTGCACAATGTAGCAATTCAAAACGGATGGTAGAGGACAAATTGCACCCCAAAATGGACATGTCACCATGAATACTGGTAGGTGAGGAGGATGAAAATTGAGTTGTATAACCTTTTGCATCATGAAACCATCAACTATGAAAATAAAACTCCATTCAGATATCAAAACTTGCCTTTTGCAAAAAATTGACATGCATTAGGATGTGGGAAACTAGTCTCCAACGAGACACAACTTGATGCCCTCAAAACATTGGCAACATCCGCATGCCACTGAAAACTTAGCATGCGGGAAAAATGTCATAACTGGATCCATGGGAAAAAGCTACCCAACTGCACCGCGTAGGAAATTGGGTTGCATTTGACATAGGCGAGAAATAATCCCTATCGGGTTCATGCGAAAAGTCCAAGTGTAAGTGCATTTGCACCCAAGGAACTCATCGGGCTAGGATCAGATTACCCACAAACAAACTCCTTACCATATTTTTCAAAAATTGAAAAAACAACTATACTTGATTTTTCATGCTCTATCCATCGGTGCTAAGAAATTTTCGACAAAACATGACCCATGAAGTATTTCTCAGATTGGTTATAAACTTGGGTAAAATGGGTAAGGCACAAAAATGAAAGGGACTCGAGCAAAAAAGGCAACTGCAGATTTGAGTTCCAACAAGGGGGATTTAAATTTGGGCCTTAGATTTGTGTGTCATATTTGGGTCATGGTATTGACTGATGGTTTGTGGTTTGCTGCTTATGGTTTCGTGTATTGAATCTCCTATATATTGGGTGTTTGGGTTGGAGCTATGTATAGGTTGTATAATTGATTTTAAGGTACTGTTATGTTACTAGAATTGCTCTAATTTTACATTTTGGTGATACTCTTGTAAGGGCATGTCCTTAGATATTTTATTGTAACCTTTGTTGTTAATAATACAATTGGATTGTGCTTTGGAGTGTGGGATTTTTCACCTGAAGGGGTTTTCCCCATGTAATCATCTTTTTATGGTATAATCTTTTGTCTATTCTTTTCTGTAGTTTAAGATTAGTTATTTTTGCATACATCCCATTAAAGTTTAATGTAGGAAGTGTATTCTGCACCATTGCTTCCCAGAAAAGCAGTGAGTTTTGTTTTGGGAGGATACTTGGATAGGTCAGGCCCTTTGTCTCAAAATAAAGAGATTGCTGATCTTAAAGGTCTGTGCAGAAAGGACAGGGGGTGAAAAGGTTAAAAGCTATCTCATACTTACTAGGAAGAAGAAAATGAGAGTTTTTCTAATGGCTTCATTATTTTGATAAAGATAAAATTGCAGTTTTGGAAAATATTTTGAAAACAACTTCAACTTTGAGAGGGAGTGATTAGCTTATATGGGACAAGACAAAATCAGAAGACATTTTCAGTTTAAGTGGTATATGAAAATTATTTTGAAAGATGGAGGAGAAGAAACTGGTCATGGCTAAGAATGTGTGGGTCAAGTATGGATTTCTAAATGCAAATTTCTTCTTATGGTTAGCAATTTTACATAAGGAACTTATATATAGTTCTCTCAACCATAAAGGATTTATCATTTTATGGTCTGTCAAGATACCTTTCATGCAAAATCAGCTTTAGAAGATGGGATCATGTTTTTCTACATTCTAAGATGGCATGTGAGATTTGGGTAAGAGTCGTTAATAAAATACAAGTACAATAGGCTGGCTGTAATTTGTAGAGAACTGGGTATGAGCATGGTCAAGAAGTCATCATCTTGGAATTTTGAAGGAAATTTTGACTATATTCTGAGGTATCGTAATTCAAGATCTTGGCTTCAATTTTAAATTTGATCAATACTAGGAAGCCCACATCAAATAACACATCTTAAGAAGAGAATTCTAAAACTATGGAAGCTGATTAAGACACATGATAAAGTGTTTGCTTTGAATAGGCTGAAAAGTCTGGGGATGTGTGGAAGGAACCTTCCTTGAGACTGGTTAACCTCAATTTGCGTGGAGCTCCAAAAGCAAATTCAAGATTATGATGCACAGCCATTATTAACGTTTTACTTTTTTCAGTACGCTTGGAAATACATACAAATAAGTTAGAAACAACTGGCTCTCTTAGAGGGAATAGGCTGGTTGCTCATGAAATATGGGTCAATGAGTTTGACTCAAAAACTATGCAGTTGAATCCTGATATAAATATCATAATGTGACACTCTGCAGAAAATTCCTCCTACTTGTCAATAGAAAAGTGATGTCCAAAACTTCTGGTGAAAGGGGATTCAATGCTGATTACTGAAGAAATAAAAAGGGGTCAGTTCAATGATTTGCATATAAACAATATCATTCAAAAAGTTAAGATGGTAATAATTTCAGGATCTTGTATCAAGTTTCAACATATCAGGTGGATAGAAAAACAGTGGCCAATTTGGGGCTGGAAAAGTTGAGAAGGATGGTTTATACTCATCCTTATTAATGTTCTGACTAAATTCCTTCTCTTTTGTATGTCGATCCTCTAGTTTGTAAAACATCTATCAATTTCCATATTTTACTAAGGAGGAAAGAGTGGATATAAGTAATAAAGTGGGAGACTTTGTGGAGACACATCCGCTCATGGGACGTGTCTCTTTATTTATCTTTCTAACACTTGTTTAAACAGCGAACAGCCATTTAACTGACCGATGCTATTAACTTTAACACTCCCTCTTAGCTAGGGAAGATAAACTCCAAACAAGTATAAAGTAATATCACTTAACTCATGATATCAGAAGATATGGTATGCTTCTGAAAGTGTCAAGTCACATGACATTCTTCACAACACATCTTCATTATTCAACACTCCCTCTTAGCTAGAGAAAAAAAACTTCCACCAAGTAAAAGTAATATCACCTAACTTGTGATATCAGAAGATATGGTGTGCTTCTGAAAGTGTCAAGTCACATGACATTCTTCACAACACACCTTCATTATTTCAACACTCCCTCTTTAACTGGGAAGGATAACTTCCAAAGTGATATCACCTATCTCGTGATATCAGAAGATATGATATGCTTCCGAAAGTGTCAAGTCACATGACATTCTTCATAACACATCTTCATTATGGTATGTGCACTGACATCAAGTCACATGATGTCTACCATAATTCATGGCATATCCACGGATATAAATATCCACCATGATTATCTCTTAAGGATCACAATGATTCAGATGATATCAAGTCCCATGATATCAATCAAAGTGTCCAAGAGATACTATCATGACATGCCCACAGATATCAAGTCACATGATATCTATCATGATAGTTTATCATTGTAGAGTCGTCACTTTACAATGTCAAATACAAGTGTTCATTATTAGAAAGATCGTCACCTTTCAATAATGTACACAGGGGGAGTAGGCCCATAAAGTCATGGAGTCACACACATGACAAAAGAGTTTACACATTAAAACATCTTTATATATATTAGTACAACTTATAAACAATTTGAATTTCAACATAATATCAAATTACATTTCAACCATACCAGTTTCTTCTAGTGTTCTATCTTGATTCGGGAGAGAGGTGTGGTGAGAATGTTTGCTGTTTGATCATTTGTACTAACATACTCCAGTTGGATCACATTCCTTTCTACCATGTCTCATAATGGTAGGAGATCTCAATGTGCTTAGATCAAGGAGTCCCACAAGCAATTTATGAAGCCAAATTGCTTCTTCTTGCCCCCATAGAGGCTGCAATGTATTTAGTTTCTGTCAAGCTTTGTGCCACGAAAGACTGTTTTCTGCAGATCCAAGAGATCATAGCCGATCCTAAACTGAAGCAACATCCTGATGTGCTTTTCTTGATCAGTTACACTCCCAGCCCAATCAAATCCAAATAGTGCTTTGAAGATATCTCAATATATGTTTTACAGCCATAAGGTGAATTTCCTTTGGCTTGCATATGAACTGGCTTGGAGCATTCACTAGGACCTTCCATTTGCAGCAAGAGTGCTCTATTAACTGAGCTATGGCCCCTTGTGGCCATCCCACCATGAGTCTGGGTGTGGCTTATATCCAATACCCCCTCGTAAGCCACACTATGGGTGCATGGAGCTCTTTAGATCCAGGGACCTGTTGTCATGGAGTCTCTTAATATGACGCCTTATCTAAGTCTCGAAGGTACACAAACTTTATCCTAAAACAACATCCAGAGGTACTCTTTCGATCAGCAACACAACCATCTTCTTTAGGTTCAGTAGGCTCCCTTTGAATCTTCAAGCTCATGCATCAATCTCCTGACCTCATCGTCCAAGATTTGCCTGCAAGGCTTGCCTTAGTGAAATGGTTACAAGCGTACACCTCTGTAGAGAAATAGGGCTGTCCTCTTCGACCTCATTCCAGATCACTCTATTCTGAATAGGTTTGTGGAGCTACCAATTTTAAGTCCAGGTTGACTGACTTGAACAATTATGATCCCAACTGCTGAAGAGGTACTTTCAAGGATATGGCATCTGGCCTTGCAACATTGCAACCCTTATTCTCAGCGAGTCATAGAACTCCCTCTGAAGATTAATTCTTCCTCTTCAAAGAGATGTTTACAGTCATTCACTTAGACTCATGGCTGCAAGTAGTGTCTCCATTCTTCAACCTACAGAATGCATCAAGTTCTTTCTTGAAAGCAATCTCTTATGCTTCTTGATTCGTCCTGAAAGCATTAGGAAGAGATTACTAATAGTTCATAACTATCCAAAGAAATATCATACAAAGTTTACTATCTCAGGTAATAGCAAAAACTTGCAATGAATAGTTTGAATCTTCAAGGATCTTATATTAGTGAACACATTTCAAGAGGAGAAACACAATCTCTCTTTACTAATCACACAAGATCCAAATAAAAAAACTGAAGTTTTACCCTAGATTTTAAAAAATACTTATCTCATTAAATATTCTGATGGATGCAATAACCGGAATGCTGCTCTTGCGCTCAAATCAGTCCATCACCTTCACGGTGAAAGCTGACTCTGCTTAGTACAGCCTCAGGAGTGTCAGGGTTGCGCCTGGGAGCTACATTAGCTAGTATGCAATTGTGAATCCGATCTACCCACGAACCTTTCAAAACCTCTACGAACCTTCACATATCCATATCCCTTTTGAATGATTGTTCGGTGCTGAAGGATATACAATCGACGAATAGGCAAGTGTTATGCTACAATTTCAAGCAGCATTCCCAGGAATGTTAAACACTTATCGATTTGAATGACTTGACTTGATTTCCATGTCACCCAACAGTGTTGTTTCAAGCCATGGAAGCAATCCAAATCTTCCCACGTGTAAATAACTTGGCCCGATATCTTTATACTCAGTCAAGAGAATGTTTCAATAATTTATCTGATATATATATCAGAGAATGAATAAATGATGCCAAAATTCCCTCCTCCGGAAATGTGCGATATAGAAAAGATGATATGACTTCTTGGAGAATTCCCGTTCTATGAAACTTCAGATGTCGATGCCCTTCTCTTGCATCGTTCCCAATTAGTGATGACGGGAATATGATTTCTCCTTCTGTCACAAACCTTTAGCCAACCAATCGTGGAATGTGTGACAATTCGTATTGTATTGATGCTTGACCAACAAAGGGTCTGGGTTCCAGAGATAAGTATACGCGCTCAGTGCAGTGCCTCCTCACTTCAGATGTGCCGTAAGCAACCACCTAACAGCGTAAGGATTAGCAATATGTGAAGGCTTTGATAGTTTCCTTGATGCGTCACCGTTGATGAAGTCCCAGATAATGACAAATGCTTCGATTCAAACATGGATATGCCGGATACCTGATTCCTGTGAATTTTCAACACCACTAGCATTCAATCGCTATCTTATATGCAACAACGCCTAGCCACAATAACATAAGACGTCCTCCTTCCATATCACCTGCATTAGATAGAGCGAATATAGGAAGTTGCGATTGTATTGTTCCCGTCCAGAAAAGAGGATACAATGAAATGATTATCCAACGTTAATAGCAATGATGGATTCCGATGATAATGGGCAACATAACTGGCCAGGTCTGTCAATTCTTCACATGCCAAATCCATCTCCCGTGCCAATGGACATTTTATAGAACTTGTCGAGAAATCAATAAATATTAACCTCTGTGTTCCTGATAGAACTGCACCCACGAGTTCGTTGTATATGAGACGATCCTTGAATCTGATTACACTCGATATTTTGAAGAATGAAATGTGTTTGTGATTTCAAGAGAGCATATCGTTCTTACAATAATCTGATATCTTGAATTTAATCGGATCTTTCTTTAACGTGGCTCTGATACCATATTAATGTTCTGATTAAATTCCTTCTCTTTTGTATGTCGATCCTCCAGTTTGTAAAACATCTATCAATTTCCATATTTTACTGAGGAAAGAGTGGATATAAGTAATAAAGTTGGAGACACGTCCCATGAGCGGATGTGTCTCCACAAAGTGGAGACACGTCGACTCAAGGGACGTGTCTATTTATCTTTCTAACACTTGTTTAAACAGCGAACAGCCATTTAATTGACCGATGCTATTAACTTTAACAATCCTTAATTCTCCATCACAATAAATATAATCTGTAATGTCCCCTTCTCAAACCTGATCGTGCATATGACCGTTGGCCTTTTTTCTGGAAACCCGAAGGCTAGTCGAAAGGTTAAATTAGGGTTTCCTATTTTTGAGGAGGTCTTGGCTCTGAGATGGTGGATTCAATGGCGGATTCCTTCTGGGTTTTCAGAGGGCTTCGCAGCAGTATGTTCATTTCGGCATTCAGAGCATTTTCTGGAATTTACTATTTTTAGTAAATTCTATTTTTGGCAGTATACAGGTTGGTCTCAGGTAGTTGATTTTCCCCTTCAGTTGTCTCAAGTGGCGTATTCAGTTTCGGGCTTCAGAATGCAGTTTTGGAGAGTTGAACTCATTTCACTTAAAAATAACATTATAATTTAAATGTTATTTTATCACCTTGGCCTAGTCAAATAACTTAATGTTATTTTAAAAGGTGGACTTGAAGGGTGGCGCCATCATTGAGGTTATATTAAAATTATATTGAATTTATCAAGTCAAAACTAAGCCTTAAGGAGGACGCATTTATTTAAGTGAGAAATTTAATGAAGTCAAAATTAAAGATGCTTGGAAAAGGACGCCATTTCTTGGGATTAGGGTTTTGACTTTGGAAAAGAAGTTAGGGTTTCCAGGAAGGTCCACAGAAGCTTATAAAAGACAGCCTTGGGTTCTCATTTGAGGATCTTATGTTTTATAATATTGTTATGCTGCCGGAATGGCTTTGGGATTGCTTCGAGGAATGAATGCCTCCTAGCTTGGCTCTTCTTCTTGCTTGAAAGATAGCAACTAGTTGAGAGATAGTTTGTAATAGGTTTATCTTGCATTTCAGTTGAGTATCTTGCATTTTTGGAGTTCTAGATTTGCATTTCAGTCTCATTTTGAAGTTGCTGAAGTCAAGCTGAATCTGTAGTTTCACTCATAAATCTGAAAATAAAAATACAGTCGTTCTGGGTATTGATTCATTGAGTTTCCTTGATAGGGGCGACCCTTCTTGCAAAGATTCAGATTTTAATATTGAGTGTTTATTTTTTAAAAGCAAAATCGCTTCTCTCTATTGGCCGCACCATTCTGGTCTGCCTGGCAAATGTTTAGAAAAAAGAATACTTCGATTTGTTAGCTGTTTCTTGGTCTAGTCCTCATTGCCATCATTATAGCTTTCGTTTGCATCAGGTCTCATGTCATTCTGGCAAGTATTGAGTGAGTTGTGAGCATTTTAGTGGATTCTAGGGTTGCTGGTTATGCATATTACGTTGCTGTTTTGTTATATCAGTCTTGAGTAATCTGTATTTTGGTGAAGAGTTGTATCTGGAAGGTCATAATTAACCTTGGAATGATCATATCTATTATTGCAGCAGTGGAGAGCTTCTAATCTTGTTTATTGCAGGCATCTTCTGATATTTTGTAAGCTGAACAGTAGTACTGTCAGCATTTCTCTTAATCTTACTTTACATTCTGAAGCTGCATTGTATTTCTGTATATCTCCGCCATATGGTCGCCTCATTTCCACTCTGGAATTGGGTAGCACATACTTGGTGTTGAGTTTACTTTCAGCATAGTTAGCATCTCCGTCATATGGTAGCTCCCATTCCATCTTGGTTTGGAAAGCACATTCTTGACGTTGAGTTCCTTTCTGTATTTAGAGAAGAAGATCCTCTGACCATATGCTCGCCATCATCGGCGCCATCCTTGGTTAGAGTTGCTTTTTGCATAAGCAGTTTAATTCAGATCCTCTGACCAATGCTCACACCTTGCCCACATCGGGATCCTGGTGTACATTCTGGTTAGAGTTGCTTTCTGCACGTTTTGGTTTATCTTCTAACCTTAACGGGTGCACTGTTTGAAATCTGTTAATTGAAAAATAAAAAAAAAATCTTATAAAACATAGAAAAGCCTAAAAGTAATACTCTAATATAATATGCTCTCTTTGTGCCCATGTCCATCACGGCTACGTCTCCCTCACTATTGCCGAAACCAGGGAATCAGAGCTTCTTCACGAACGATTGGTGGCACAAGCGTGGAATCAAGAATAAATCTAGGAAAGATTGCTAGGCAGCTGAGCACTATGAGATGGCGGATTCTGTTTGCTTGCAATTTCGTCCGCCACTGATCAGTTTTTGTGCCGGCTATAATATGGGGGGGTGGGAACTATAATTCCGGGTGGACAGCTAACTTCACGGAGACGATGGAGAGAGAGGCGCATCATTCGATTCAGATAGTGGGCGGCAGAAGTAGGAGGGAGAGGCAAGCTGGATGCATTTAACCTTTTTTATAAAATCCCTGATGGGTCAGAATTCACTGAAGAAATTTATAATAAATGAAAATTCGAATCCTGAACGAATTTGCACCGATTCCATACAGAACCCGATTCCGGTACGTACCGTACCCGGAATCGGCCTAAGTTTTGGACGATTCGGTAACTTAGCTTTTCATGATTGAATCAAATAAAGGAAATGATAACATAATAGTATGATGGTTACATGATGAAAGCTACTATCCTTACTTTGGCAACTTTATAGGAGAGGGAAATTATGGGTAGATAATTAGATGTTAAAATTTTGATTTTGAAAGTCATGTCATAATTTTCTTTTTGCTAGTTTTGTTAGTAAACACCGGGTAGGAGGTTGGCATTTGGGCAACAATTTTTTTTTTGCATCTATGACCCCTTAGTGTAGGTACCTTTTGCAAAAAATTAAGAAAGAGGATTGGATTTGAGTGTTGTCCAATTGGAAGAAAGAAATATTGAACAATGCTATTATTGAATATCTAAAGAAGAATGTATTCTAAGAAGATAAGTATATTTGTGTGCACAAATGACCAATAGTAGGTTAATGAGAAAAAAATAGGGATCAGTTTGTAGTAGAAATTTCTTGGAAGAGAACATCGTAGGAAAGCAAAAAGAAGGAATGGAAGCACTAAAAACAAAATGAAATAGTGGAAGACCGACATAAGTGGTTAAGAAAACCAATACAAATAGTCATTTTGGGGGAACAAAATGTACATAGAGTAAAGGCTGAGGAAAATAGAAAGAATACGATACAAATTTCTTAAAATATCTTTGCCGACGCTTGGAAGGGAGGAATCATAGTGCGATCGTTGATCATTGTGAAAGGAACAATTCATGATCTAGTAATGCTCATCAGGGAATGCCAAAGGTTGGGTGGGCCAAGTATGGTGATGCAAAGAGAAAGCAGAGCACTACATCGAGAATCTCTCCTAACATCTAAGGCTGGTGTAACTCCTGTAGTGGTGAAGAAACTTGTAATGTGTGTCTACTTGTGTCTTGCTGGTGGTTGGGAAGGAGTAGTCCATGTTGTCAAGGAGCAAAGATATGATGTTGATGAGCAAAACCACATTGTCTATAGAAACAAACATCACATCCTTGGCAATGATGCCATTTTGTTGGTGAAAGTGCTGCACAAGTTGAAACCAACATCTCACACCAAATGAATTGATGACACAAATGCAGAAAAATAGGGCCTTCAAATAATATAACAATGAACTCAATTCTTGACAAGACTTTTCCCTAGCAATGGTGACATTTTGTTGGTGACTGCGCTACACAAGATGTAACCAACACCACACACAGAATGAACTTCCATCCATGTCGATTGTACTTCCCAACAATGATGACATTCTATTGGTGATCCAAATTGAATCCCACAATCCTAGAAAATGTGCTTGAGAGCCAAACTTGAATTAAGTCAGTTCAAAATGAGAAGGCGAGACTGATTCAAAATCTTCACCAAATTCTGCAAATTTTTATTTGAATGCAATTGCAAGAAATGTCTCTTAAGCAACTTTGTAAGTTGAAATTGTTTTAGCTGGGAAATACATATACGTGTATAACATTTTTAATGTGTTTATTTATTAATAATGCAGGGTCATGGCATTGCACATGTGACTCTTTAACATGTCCAAATATTTATATATAATATGACACTTTGTCAAAAAAATTCTCAATAAACGAGTTAAAATTTGTCATATATTCAAAATCATTATGTAAGCCAAATCCTTGCATAGGTTGGAATAGATTGCTGTAATTGGTCTTCAAGCTAGAATGAGATGAGGTTAGTGATGATAAGGTCTAATCCTTTAAGACTTGCTGAAAGCCTTGTTAACTTCACATGAGAAAATCAGTTCTTGATCCAAGTTATTAATACTTTCTGAAATTCTGTTTGTGCTTATTTAATTATTGGAAAATTTTATTGCATAAGTAGCCTGCTAGCAATATCTTCTGTCCCTCCATTTTCTTTTAGGATAATATATGGGAACATCTCATGGGATGTTAGTGGGCTTTGGTATTCTCATTTTTGAGTTATCTCTAGACCTGACAAGGTCATTTTCTCCCTAGTTCTATTTAATTTTTAGGAACAGGGCACATCATATTCGCCCTTGGTAGAGAATATATAAAAAGTAAGGAAAATTAAAATCCTAGATTGCATATGCTATGAAACAAAATACATAATAGACTGCTGCACTCCAAATTGTCGTTTAAGAGTGTTGTACCCAAAATAATTTTTTTGCTTCAATAAGGCATTTTGGTAAAAATGGTCTAAATCTTGTAAAATTGTCGTCAAAAGTCAATTTTAGGTCAAACAAAGCATGGGCTTTTTGTGGGTTTGTGTCAAGGAGGATACTTGCAAATTTTGCAAATTAGGGTTTCAAACCACTGTTTTTAGGAAAACCCTAAAAAATAGGACCTTTCCAAAAATATCTCAATGATTTTGATAGGCCAATTTCACTTCACGATCACACTGATCAAGTCAAAATCACAAAAAAGTATGTTTTACTCTGGTGGGTCTAGTTCACTTTTTAGGAGAAAAGATAGGACCTTTGAGGTCAACAATGGTAGATGGCCAGTACCAAGTATCAATATCTAAGCTTTAGACATTGCATAGAAGATTCTATGGCAATAGATGCTCGAAAAGATGCTTCACAATGGAGGGGAATTTCAAAAGTTGAAAAATGCAAAAAATATTTTAAGTCTGGAATGTTGGAAGCTTCGCAGATCGTGCACGTGCAACGAAGGATGCAGTCAACACGTCAGCAGCGGCGACAACGTAGTCGACAAACATGTGAATGGTTGGTGTTGGTGTTGCACGCAGACGACAAGTGCGGACGGCGAACACGATCGCGTCGTCAACAACGGTGATCAATGTAGTTGGCGAGACGGTGAACGCAAAGCGCAAGAGGTGAAAATCTTCAAGAAAGTTGATGAAGCTACAACTAGAAGCGCCCTTGCAGGCCAGGGGCGCCCATGAATTCAAGAGGCCAAATGTAGTTGTCAAGTTTTGCTGAACTAGTCATCTTCTTCAGAATTCTGCTAGCTTTTCGACGAATCATCAAGCGAGTTCGCCTGATTCATCAAACACCATCAAACGAAGGCAAAGGCAGAAGATGCTGAAAGTGAAAGTCATCAAAGACAACAGTCAAACAAGGGAAAAAGCGCCCTTATAGCCTAGGGGCGCCCAAGAAACAAAGCTATCAGATGCCAATCTTTGGATTGGCAATCTCCAAATGATCTCAAATTCAGCCTAGCTTTGTGATCTTGCAGCCAGCTCACGAGACATACCAAACGACAACAACTATTGATCATACTAGCACATGAATGGAGGATAAATTAATAAACATCAAGGCAAAAGTGCCCCTGCTGGCCAGGGGTGCCCATCATTTTGAGCAATCAGATGTGGTTTATGGGAGCTGTCTTCTCCAAGGCATCTTCTCAGCATCCTTTCAGCTTCACGATGAATCCAATTGCAAGCTCACGGGACTTGTCAAGCGCTCACAAACAAAGATCAAGCATGAAATGCCCAAAGTGAAGGTGAGTTGGAGAACGCAAAAAATTGACTGTGTTGAAGAAAATGCACCTTCCTAGAAAAGGGCACCCAACTTTTTGGGCAATTAGATGCTGCTTTTAGGCTTCATAACTCCCAAGAAGACCTCTTCAAAGTTGATCAGTCTTCGCAATGAAATCATCAACACGAACATTGGAGCAATCAAACATCTAACGACAAAGATCAAACTGGAGTTGTTCATGAAGGGTTATAAAGAGAAAAATGTGTCTCAGAGGCACAGAAGCGCCCCTACAAGCTAGGGGTGCTTAGAAGTTTGAGCCCCCTAAATTAGTCTTCTGAACGTGCAATACCTGTCACCCTTTTCGAAACTGAACTGATTTTCCATTCAATATCTTAGCACATTCATGGGAGTTGTCGATCATCAACAACTGCAGATTGAAGCACAAGAGGTCAAATTGAGGAAATTGGAAATCATCCGAGAAATTGGCTAAGTTTGGCAAAAAAAGTACCCTTCTAGGAAAAGGCGCCCAAGAATTTGGGCCACCAAATTTAGTTTTCAAAGTTCGCAGCCTCCAATAACATCCCTTCAGAGTTGATCCAACTCTGCAGTGAATCTGTTAGCAAGTCTTCACGATCAATCAGGCGATCGGAATTTAGGACCAAACGGGGGTTGTTTATCAAGCAGAAGTTGAAAATCCTCAACACTAGCAAGATGGTGTCCAAAATCAACTCCCAATTAGGATTTTTGAAGACTTTCTCAAGCCTAGGCATCCCAAAATTGGTGGAGAGTCTGTTAGTTAACTTCCAATCATGCAAATTGACCCCTCGATCATGAATTAGATGCCCTAGCTGATGCTTCAACCTCAGATTGATATATATCAAGCATAGAGGCGTCATTATTCATTATTTCTTGTAGGTGAAGAGGTCAAACACAAATATTTTCTCTCCAACACCATTTGAAGATCTAACGAAAGCCATTTTTAGCATTCTTTATATTTTCAGGTACAGGTTGCACAAAGGAATAGTTTTCTAGACTCCATCTTTCCAGGACGTTCTTTTCAGAGACAAAAAATCTTCTTGTTAGAATTTCATCAGATTGGGTTTCTCCATTTGGTGTTTTTCTTAAAGATTTAGGGCAACAATTTATAACTTCTAGCTTCTCCCCACATATTTCTTTTGTTCTTGTCTTAGGTATTCTTGCATGTCCAAGTAAATGCCATTTTTTCATAGATCTGGCCTTTTGGGTATGTTTAACACGAGATTTGCTACAAAACCCATGTGCCAAATTTCTTCGAAAAAGTTGCCCCATTACCTCCAGTTTTTAGGATTTCTGCAAAAAGTCATTTTTTTTAGAAATTGACGAACGGGGTTTGATTAGCTCACAGGCGCCTACAATACCCATGTGCTAGAATTTTCCAAGAAAAAACAACTTCTAAAGCTTTTGCCTCGAGGGGTTGTTGCATGTCAAAGAAAAAATCATCTTTTTTGAAAAATTGACGTTGTGGGTTCATTCAAAAAGATATTCCCAACAAAAAAAATGTCAGAAATTTTCGTAAAAATTGCCCCTCGAGGAAGCTATTTTTAGCTACTGTGAAAAGTTGTTCAAGTATAGGCATGTGCCTAGTCAATCTTCCGGATTTTCAGAATGCAATTCTCTCAGGTTGAATTCAAGAGAAAATCGGTCTTGCTTCATGACTTCTTGAAGACAATTGACACCGATTTACACCAAGCACAACCAGTGGTTGATTTGGACAATTTGACAGGTGTAGACAATCAAAGTCCACATGGTTTCATACCTCGTATATCTGATAGTCTTTCAAGGCCAGTTTAGAGGGCTGAATACCTTTGGAACTCTTGGTGTGTAGCGAGTTCATGAGCATTTCTCATAGCTAGAGTGTTCGTAGTCAAACTGTTGTACCCAAACCAAGTTTTTTGCTTCATTAAGGCATTTTGCTTAAAATGGTCTAAACCTTGTAAAAATGATGTCGAAACTCAGTTTCTGGGCAGATCAAGTATGGGATTTTGGTCAGTGTGATGTATAAGGAAGATACTGGCAAAATTTGAAAATTTTGAAAATTAGGGTTTCCGAACCCTATTTTTAGGTCAAAACCCTAAAAAATAGGAATTTGTCAGAATTGGCTGAAATTAATTTTGATTATCATGATCACAGTGGTGAAGTCGGTTTCAGTTAAAAGTCAGTTTAAGCCTGGTGGGTAGTTTTCAAATTTTCAGGAGAAAAGTTAGGACCTCCGAGGTTGTCAATGGCAGTTGGCCAGTACCAGGTATCAAAATCTAAGCCTGAAACTCAAAGCAGAACATTCTAGGATGAAAGATGCTAAAAAAGATACTTCTTGATGGAGGGGATTTTCAAACTGGCAAAAAGTGCCAAAAATATTCTAAGTCTGGAAGCTTTTCACTATGTAACGTGGGAGACGCTTGCGCAATCAATGTGCAAATCAACTTTACGCGTCCATACATGTGAAAATAGTGAGATACAGTCATGTACACATGTTAGTAGTGGTAACGCCTCTACATGGTCAACCTCAGAAGCTGATGTGGTGTTCGCAGAGCGTGAAATGGTGGAAAACATGAAATTTAGAGCAAATCTGCGCCTCTACAAGCCAGGGGCGCCCTTCATTTTGGAGGTCAAGATTTGGTTGCAGATACATTCATTCTCTCTGGTTTTCAGTCAGCTTTCCGACAAGCTATGGAGCGAGTCCGTCCGAGTTGCAAAACTCCGACAAACGAAGGTAGAGGCAGAAGTTATGAGGAGAATACACATCACAGAGGCAGTCAAAGTTTTAGTTTCTACGCCCCTGTAGCCCAGGGGCGCCCTTGAATTAGACCCCTCAGATGGATGAATTTGCAGTTCCCGTTTCGGGTAATCTTTGTTGATTCAGCCCAGCTCCGTAGCCGTTCGTGAGATCGTCTGATAAGCTGAGTGGCCATGACAATGGTTCCAGTAAGCATGTGAAACGAAGGAAGATAGAATGAAAATATCAAAGAGGCAGTCAAAGTTTCAGTTTTTGCGCCCCTGGGCGAAACGAAGGAAGATAGAATGAAAATATCAAAGAGGCAGTCAAAGTTTCAGTTTTTGCACCCCTGTAGCCCAGGGGTGCCCTTGAATTAGACCCCTCAGATGGATGAATTTGCAGTTCCTGTTTTCGGGTAGTCTTTGTTGATTCAACCCAGCTCCGCAGTGCATCCGTTCGCGAGATCGTCTGATAAGTTGAGTGGCCGTGACAATGGTTCTAGTAAGCACGTGAAACGAAGGAAGATAGAATGAAAATATCAAATTGCTCCTTTGCTGGCTAGGGGCGCCTTGCCTTTAGGCCAGTCAGTTAAGGTTTCTTGTAGCTGTCGTCTTCACGAGAGTTGTGCGGAATCCTCATAGCTACACAGTAAATCTATCCGTCAGTCGTTAGGATCTATCAATCACCCGTAATCGAAGAATCAATGCAAAATGGAGACAAGTGGAAAAACGGCTAAGTATGGGTTTTACACATTGCCTTGAAAAAGGCGCCCTTCTTTGGGAGGCATTAAATGCAGTTTGTTTGTTCCGTTACTCCCAGGAACATCTCTTCCAAGTTGTTCCATCTACGCAGCAAGCCTGTTAGCACGCAGATCAGAGTAATCTAGCTCCCGGTAGCAAGGGTCAAAGTAGGGCACTTGGTTGAAATTGACAAAATGCAAAATCATGTTAATTTCAGTTTTTGTTCCTCTGCAAGCCAGGGGCGCCCTTACATCTGGAGGTCTTAATACAACATTCATGCCTTGCATATGCAGTCACCGAGTGCATAATTCTTCCAGCTACACGATGGATCCAACATCCAGTCGATAGGAGTCATCGTTCGCCTGCAGTGGCAGATTGAAGCGTCAAATGGCAAATTAGAAAAATGGCTAAGTATGGAATTTCTAAGAAATTACATATCTCCTTGAAAAAGGCGCCCTTCATTTTGAGGCACTAGATTCAGTTTTCTGAGGTCAAAACTCCTAGCAGGCATTTCATCTGTGTTGATCAGGTTATGCAATGAATCATTTAGCTCAGCTCCAGCATCACCCGAGCACTCACAAGTTAGGGTTCAACAGAGGCTGCTGTGACGTTTTCAATGAGCTACAAAGTAGGAAGTTAGCAAAAAATCTCAACTTTTGGAGATGGACGCCTAGAAAGTCAAAGTTTGACTTTTTGGATTCAAAAAAATATTCTAAGGCGACCTAGAAGGAGAGTTTTTCAGTTAACTCATTAAAATAATATTAAAATTCAGTTCTTGCATGTCAGCTATGCAAAGGGTGAATTTCTTCAATATTTTAATATTGGCGCCTATTTTGAGAACTCAACTGAGTTTCGCATGTTGAGTGAAACTGAATATTTTTGAACTCAAACACAGTTTCTGTTCAAATGAAAGGAGGTCCAATCAAATTACTTCTTTCCAAATCAGGGTTTATTCTTGCAATTAGCGCCATAAACCTTAAATTTCTTTAATTATCTCAAGATTGGCGCCATTTCTCTCATAACAGGTTGAAGTGCGAATGAATTTTCTCTTGTGCAAGCATTCGAAGACACTACAACAAACATTTTTCAAATTTCCTTGCAGATACAGGTCCAGATTCATCAATAGACTTCATACAGACATGGTGAATTTCTACAGAAGCAGAGAAAACAAACAAACAAAAACTTCTATCTTCTGTCTAAATTTTTTCTATTTCTCGTCTTAGGTATTCTTCGCATGTCAAGGAAACGACAAAATTTTCAGAAACAAAGCATCTGGGTTCGTGTATTTCAGCATCAAGAACAATACCCATGTCTCAGATTATTTCGTGAAAATTGCCCCGCAACCTCTATTCGAGAGCTCTGTGTTTTTTTCTGAGATTTTCTTTTGCATGCAGGCCTAAAACACGTTTTTTCCAAAATCTATCAATCTGGGTTGTGTTAGGATTCAATTCTGCACAAAACCCATGTTCCAGATTTTCTCGAGAAAAATTGCCCTCATAGCCCCTCAGAGACCAACTGAAAACCTTTTACATGCGAGCCTAAATCACATTTTTTCGAATTTTTGACATTGTAGGTCATCTTAGAATTTAATTCTGCACAAAACCCACGTCTCATAATTTTTCGTGAAAATTGCCCTTCGACAGGCTATTTTTAGCCTTATCTGGAGTGATTTTTGGTTTTCCGGAGAAAGTTGTCGGAACATAGCCGTGTCCACAGTCAACAGGCGAGTTTGTCAAGATGCAGTTCACGCAGATCAAATTCAAGACCAAGTCAGTCTTAATTCATGATTTAATCAGAAAAGCTGACACCGATTTGTATCAAGCGCATCCGAAAGGTTGACAGGTGTAGTCACTCAAGTCCGCATGGTTTCATGCCTCGTATAGCTGATTGTCTTCCAAGGCCAGTTTAGAGGGTTGATACTGTTGGGTTTCTGCATATGCAACAAGTTCATTTGCATTTCTCACAACTAGAGAGTTCGCAGTCAAACTTTGCAGTTTCATCATGCAACACTCTTCCATTGAGAAAAACGTGAGAAGCGTCAAGCTGCAAAAGAAACAGTGGCCATCACTTCAGTTGTAGAGCCGCCAGAGTTACCAGTCAGTGAAGTGCCAGTATAAGTGTGTAGAGGTTTCCAGGTTTGCTTGAGTTGCTGACAAGCAGTGAATTGATAGTTGGGACATGTGACGACCTTCAGATGATGACGCAATCAATGACTTCGTGGATGGGTTGATTGCTCAAGATCAGGGCCAGTAGACTTCATTTCCAGCCTTTCGGGATAGACTTCATGCACGACAGTTAACTTGACGCTTCTTTCCAAGTTAACTCACTGTTTCACATCTCACGCATGTCTATCTCGAAAGTATCAACATTCACTTGGAGTTTCTTTTTTAGGATTTATGTTAACTAATGGTAGTATTCTAGTTAATTTGCTTTCAATAAGGATGTGCATGCTTGCACATTGTCCACTTAGATTAGATGTTTCGGTTAACTGATGGTAGCTTGCCAGTTAACTGTATAGTTTCCATTATTAGGGTTTAGCAATAAGATCTTGCATGCACTGCAAGACTGTAGTTGACTCAAGGTGATTTTAGGGTTGCCTACACCTTTGATGTCTATAAATAAGAGCTTTCAGCTCATTTGTAAATAACTTTTGCACGAGAGAGCAATATATGTTGTGCTTACCTTGCCTGTAATATTGCCTTTTTGTATCTATTCACGAGTATTTGTTATGATGATGAATTGTTATGCCACTTGGGTTTCATGTAGTTGTTATGATGAATGCTCATCTTAGTTAAATGGGGTTGTTGGTTTGATCGTTGTTGTATGCGTGTCTCGTCTATGCAATACACTGTCCTTGTTTCTTACCGTGTGTTTTGTCTTTAATAAGCCTATTCAGATTGAGAAGATCCTTGTGCCACCTTGCCTTCAAGTTTAGAATTTGTACCTAAAGCTTATCGTGTGATGTGTGTGTCAATAAACTTATTCAGCCAAGCAAATAGTTGTGCCACCTTGCCTTAACGTTGTGAATCTTACCTAAAGTTTATTGTGTAATCACATTCCTGTTCCATTTCCTCATGCTCTATTTACTTGAGGAAACTGGATAGATTTGAAGTAGATAGTTTAGTTGTAGTTAATGATCTGCGAAACCAGAAAATCCTTAGCTGCAATGCTCTAGGTTTTCTTAACCTTGTGCCTCTTCCAGTTGAGATAAAAAAGATAGGATTTAGAATACTTTACTTTTTCACGTATATCAGCAAAAGAGGGAGCTTCCCCTCCTAATTTGAAGAGCACTCATTACGCAGTGTGCATAGCTGTCCGTTTTGACTTACACACGAGAGGTGTTAGTTATTACGCCAACACAAACTTCGCAGTTTCATCATCCAACGCTCTTTCGTTGAGAAAATATCAAGAAAAGCGGTAGAAGCGTAAAATTGCAAAGGAAACAGAGGTCATCACTCTAGTTACAGAGCTACCAAAGTTACCAATTAGTGAATTGCCAGTTGAAGTGTGCAAATATTTCTAGGATTGCTCAAATTGTTGACAAGCAGTAAACTAACAGTTGAAGCATGTGATGATCTCCAGATGAAGAGACAGTTAACAACTGGTTGGAGGAGATGATCACTCAAATTGATGAGGTGTAAACTACCAGTTAGGACGTCCCACCTCTCCAAAAATAGCTTTTAAGACACAACAATTAACTTGATGCCCTTTCCAAGTTAACTCATTGTACCACCTTTTATGCATGTCTATTTTTGGATACACCTTTGTACATTGGAGTTCTATTTAGTTTAGAATCAGTTAACTAAAGTAGTCTTTCCAATTAACTGTTAGGTTACCTACTTTTAGACATAGGAATAAATCTTGCTGATTGGCAAGAACTGAATGTTAACTCAAGGAGACTTTAGGGTTCCCTACTCCTTTGAGTTTCTATAAATAAGAGCATCCTTTGCTCATTATTTTTTAACTTTAGTTCACGGTAGCAAAACGCTGAGCCAGATAGCTTGCGACTTTGTTCACTTAGTATATGTTCTTGAATCATACTTGTTATAACAAAATGCTGAGCTATTTGCTTGCGTTCTTATTGTTTAGGTACTTGTGTTCAATCTATGTCAAGTGTATTTTTGGTTGATCGTATGTTGGATGATTGTCCTCTTTCATACAATTTGCTGTCCCAAAAAAGTGTAATTTTTGATTGAGTTTGAGATAATAAATCAAGAGAGCCATGAGCCTTTGATCCAAAATTCTCAAGATCTTTCATGTTTGTTGTTCTTTGTCATTTTTCTTTCAAGCTACACCTTGGAAAGAGCACCTCGCCTCCAAGGGAATTTAGAGATTAGGATTACCGTTTTATGTTGTTTCTAATAACCTTTATTTTAGCCTACACCTCGGAAAGAGCACCTCGCCTCCAAGGGAATCCTAAGATATAGGTTATCGTTTGATGATTACTTGCATAAACTTTATTTCAGTGTAAATCTGAAAGAGCATTGAGCCTTCAGATGCATTCTGAGAGACATTTTGTCTAAGTGATCAAACTATTCCCAATTGCTCCTAGATCTTCTCGCTCTGAAATTACTTGAGGAGATAGGATAGTTATAGTTTTAGCCTAGTTGTAGTTAAGATCTGCGAAACCAGAGAAAAACCTTAGCTGCAATGCATTGTGTTTTATAACCTTGTGCTCTACAGCTGAGTAAAAAGATAGGAAATTTAGTTTACTTCACTTTTTATGCATCAACAGCAAAAGAGGGAGCTTCCCCTCCTAATTTGAAGAGCAGTTTATTTGTGCATAGCTGTCCATTTCCAATACGCACTCTAGAGGTGCGAATTGAAACGCCAACAAAGAGGTAACTTCATTGCTTTCTTTTCTCTTTCCACTAATCTTTTATTTTCAAATATTTGTTGCTTAAGTGTTTTTCACCATATGGCACTAAGTTCAAGTCTTATGCTACAAATGCTTTTTCTTACAATTGATTACTAAGCTGTCAGTTTGGGAAAATATAGTTCCTGCTAATATCTGACATTTTGGCATTTTGCCAGTCCATAACATGCCCATAAGTCTAATTTCTGGACTTGATTTTACCTGATGCCTTTTTGATTATTTTATTTTTTAGCATCCTTTATCTCTTTTATAGGTACAATTTCCCTATCTTTTTGACAGCAGGGCATTACAATTGGAAATCATTGTTTTAATATATTTGCAAATGATTATATGTTTTGATATCATGTTCTTCTCTGTCAGGGTTGGAAGCTTTCTGATATGATGTTTGCTACAAGACGCAGCCTCTCGGATGCATGTGTCAGTGTTGGTAAACAGCTTGAACAAGTTTCAGCAACTATTTCGGTTAGCTTTCCTATTTTTGATCTCATTTACTTCTTAATTTACTTTGGTCATTATCATTTTGTGAAGAACTTTTTCATCAGTGTGATTGTGACTGGAATTTCTTCTCATAATTAATGCTAGGAAACATATAAAGTAAAAGTATTATTACGGTGTACAACTACTTGTCTAGTTTGTCAAGGATACAATCTGTAGTTTAATTTATAAGGAAAAATGCTGAACCATAATAGCAACATGAAATTTCATGACATTGATGTCTTCTTATCTGTATTTTATGATTTCTTTTATAAGCAAAACAAATAGATGAGTGCCTGAATGATTTTTCACTTGTACATCTGTATCATGTACTTGGTGTGGCTGTTCATTTTTGAAATATTTGGTTAGTAAGATTGCAAAATTTGATTGTTTCCATTTTGCATGTTTTTGTAGGCAGCAAAACGGCACTTGTCTTCAAGAATTGACCGTGTTGATAACAATTTGGATCAGTGTGCTGAATTGAATGCTGCTACCAAAGATGAGGTACAAAATTTCTATTAGATATGTTTTATCATAAAATTATGCTATCAACCTCTTTATTACTGGCTAGTTGCCAAAATGTCTCATGCCTTACATTCTATAGGTATTTAAGCTTCGTGGAGATATGCAAAATGTTGGCTTTGATGTTGAATCCGTTCAACGTGCTGTCCAGGGTTTGGTAATTTCATCTCCATTGTTGCTCTTTATGGGGATTTATTGTTTTACCTTGTTTTTTTGGTTTGTTCTTCTGAATCTTCCTTATTTTTGTCTATAGGAGTTCAAAATTGGCCGCATAGAAGGAAAACAGGTATGAGTTTTTGCCAAAATTCGTGGAAGTGCCACAATTTTGGGGTTTTCTACAGTCAGATATGCATTCAGATTACGTGCTGTCTAAAATATTATTTTAAGAGACGGTACATGGAAATGTTCTTGCAGGATGATACAAATCTAGGCGTGCATGCATTATGTCAATTTGTGCGTACTTTAGAGGAAAGGAAACAAGCAGAGCGTGTCCAGGTAGGCAGTTAATTATGATAACCTACAAAAAAAAATTGAGAGCTGGTATGAAATACTGTTTCAAAAAATTTAAATTTATATGTCAATGTTGACATTGATAACATCTTTTGATGATTATTGTATGTTATTGAAAATATAAGGTTGTAAACAGAATAGCCTGAGATGTTTTCTTCAACAATGAATTTTGTTCTCTTGATTTTTTTTCATCAACATGTATAAGTCTGATTATTTTCTAGAATCATGTCTTGGGTATGCCTGTTTTTTTTTAATTCTATGTTTTATCTTTAACCATGCAATTTTTTTCTCTTTCCCAGCATTTGTGTCAATTATTCAGTTATGTTAATGCTGGTTATTGTTTTGGTCCAGCTTCCACGTATTGACATCATAGATAACGTTAGAAGAGGGGATAAAAGGAGGAATGAGGTGCAATTAGGACCAGCAAAAATAAGCTCTTATTGTCCCATTCATTCCCTCTTGGAATGATTTAACCTTGTTAGGTCCCTAATATTTCGTTGACCTATTATGGCCAACCATAGACAGTGAAGTATGTGTTATTTGTGTTTCCTCAATTAGACAAAGTCAACTATGGTTGGTGATGTCAGCATTTTTGAGTTTTGATGTGATTCTTGGCACTGATATTTTTAGCTTAATTGTTTAGGTCATTTCTTGAATAGCAATCGCAACATACCTAGTTATGGCCTTCTTTAATTCCACTCTTAGGGGGTCAAAGAAGGCTTTACCTAAAGGGAGACACTAACAAAAAACTTGAAGACTGGAGTTGATGGTTTTCTGCGGACCAGGATCACTGTCCTAAAAACAAGCACCTACCTGACTTGCTCAGCTACCTCTTCCCTTCCATAGTTTCAGTGAAAGCCATTGGACTTTAGGCATAGAAGTTCTAGTCAAATACAGAAATCATCGCTCCAACAAATTCCACAAAGGTAAGTATCCCTCAGCCCTCTACCTCTTGCATGTTTGTTTCATATATTGACCACTCTTTTTGCCTTGCACAGTGCCATAGTGTCACTTTGTACATTTCTTCTAATTGCTTTATTGCACGTATTGTTGTCTTAACATGGTGCATGCATCTTCGTCTACATAAATCTGCTTCCTTTCTACACATAGCACCTTCCAATTTCCTTTGACTGTACACCTCTACCTTGTACCTTTCTTGATGTTGAGGTTGACTTAGTAGAGTACCTATCTGAATGCATATATTATTATATTTTTGGTGAATTTAGTGTGAATCTTACTGGCCCTTTGGTTGGCTCTTTTTGCCACACTCTATTTTCCAAACATATATCCTATCTAACCTTATTTTCCAATCCTTATATCTTCTAGCACCTCTCTCTCCTTACTCCTAAGATTCCCAAGGGTTGAAGTCATACCCCCATTAGAACATATAAATATTGGTGTCATCTAAGACAGCATTCCATGGTTCAACTTATATCTTCTAGCACCTCTCTTTCCTACCAAATCACCCTTTAAGGAATTCTTAGAAAAGCTTACTCCTAAGATTCCCAAGGGTTACAGTCATACCCCCATTAGAACATATAAATATTGGTGTCATCTAAGATAGCATTCCATTGTTCAACTATGGTCAAGCTCTACCCTAATGTTTCCCTTGGATGCATATGGCTGAAACCACTATTCCAAGAAAACTAGGATTACTAATAACACTAGTAGATGCAAGATGGGGTCCTCTAGCATTGCTAGTCAAGATGCACTAAATCCCAATTGCATCATCAAAATTGTTGACAAAGAAATTGATAGTAGTGTTACAAGACCCACCCTCAACGAGTCTAGAAGATTCGGTAGCCGAGTACTCGCCAGACTTGCTGAGCCTAGGTGAGTCTGGACTCAGAGACTTGGCCATTTTAATTAATTTTAAAAAGAAACTTACAACCTTTCAATGCTTGTGTGGTTTATGACATGCCCATCTAGGATTTAAAAAAAAAAATGAAAATGGTGTGCGCTAGGAAGGTCTCTGTGGTTTTGAAGGTCTTCAAAATATGAGATAGAAAGACTACTATTTCACATTCTCAACATGTGCTCCTCTTCTCTGTGCTGTCTCCATTGCATCCAATTTGGCTGTGATTACTCTCATCATTTAGTCTAAATCTGCAAGTCTAGGTGTCTTTGGCTTCCTCTGTGTGCCAAGCCTTTCTCTTTTAGCTCTTTGCAATTGCAGGACTTCTCTATGTGCCTGCAACAAATCTACTAGAGCCCCACAAGACACTACCCAACAAGAAAGCCTTGCTTTGATACCAATTGATGCAATCTAGGCAAAGGGGGTCAAATGAAAAACAATTTAAACCTAGCAGCCTAACTTTTACCAACAATTCAATGTGCTGAAAATGGAAACAAAACAATTCTATGTGCATTAATTTGAAATTTTTTCCTTGAACAGGCTTACAAAATTTCTCATACGAGCCTTGTATTTTCTTAGTACAGGGATGAAGAAAAAATGAACCATTATTTTCCTTGGATTGATGATTCTCTATTGGCTCTCACTTCCTCTGCTTTGCTTTTTCTCATGGTTTCTTGGCCTTTCTTCTTTCCTCAAATGATTGACCTCTCAATCCACACCTCTGCGCAGCCATTATAATTCTTTCTTGAATCATAAGTTCCACTACATGCTACGAAAAAAGCTCAACAGGTTGGGCAAGCAACAGTTAGACAAGGAACACTGTCCAACCGCCTAAGACCCTGCTCCAATGGCTGCCAACAGACTGTTCTCCAGAAAACTGTCAGGTAAAGAGAATAAGAACAATTGTCAAAACAAAGGAAGGTGAAAAGTCAGGGTAGGGGTTGTGAGTAGCTGCCAGAAGATGGGGTTTAGATGGCTTAGTGCTAACAGATTAGAAAAGAGACAAAGTGTAAGCCTTTTTGGGAGGTTAAATGGATGCCAAATATAAAACAATCATATTACAGAAAGCAATCAAAATTCCTCCAAAACCAACCTTGAAAGAAGAATGTCCCTCAAAGACCAAAAGGAGGTTAGTAAAATGCTCCACAAGAGACCTTTTATTGTGTAAGTACAAGACTTCAAAGTTGATGCAGCTAGAAGCTCACTTGTAGGCAACTTGTAACTGATCTATACCAAAGTTACAGGTAGGTCTATGGCCTAAGAGAACACCTATTGGTAAACACCTACCTTATATGTAGCAACTGATAGCATCCTTCTGAATATGCATGTTTGATGAAAATCCTAATAAACAAAAGCGACCAAAACTAAAGAAAGCCGAAATTATATTTAAATACCACCTGTTATGACTTTGGTAATGCAAGATTTCTTGTGGACCTAGATGCTCTTGCATCATTAAAATTTAAGACATTACCAAAATGGGGTCTATCAATGTGCTTGAAGTAAACGACATGCACAAGTAACATATCTTCCATCAAAATGTTGGTCTAGGGATGAAAACGTAGTTTAACGAATGGTTCCAAGAACTTGAATAAGAGCATCACATGAAAGATAATCTCAAATTACTTCACAGAGCCATCATGCCAGGGATGATAGCTGCGAGATTGCAAACCCTTGTTGCTTTCACCATTGCAAGACTGATCATTCATGATTTCTTCTGGTGTTACAGTGCGTGTTTCTTTTCCAGTTCTATATTTACCTTGTAGATCACAGGATTTACGTTATCTGTAAATTGGGTTCATGGTGCATGTTTATCTGCTCTTAGAATTTACACAACTAGTTAATAAAACTAGCCAGAGATAATTGTATTTGACTTAACGAAATAAATACTATATTCTTGTGCTTGCATACTTTATCTTTTGTTTCAATGATGCTGCACAAAGTGGCCTTCTAAAGATATCAGAAGGTGCTCATTTATACTGCTGTGTTTTTGCCAATGCTGTTACTGTCAAATGATTTGTTCATTGAGTGACTTCAATTTCAACATCCCAGGCTTCCTTTGAGTCATTATTGAGTTTCCAATGCCTTTGTTATATGTTTCTATGTATTATTGCAGCTAATTTTTTGTGTGATTAATGTGAAAATAAATTGTCAGATTTCATTTAGTTCCAAACAAGCTATAGAACACCTCAACTCAACTGCCAGTCCCGGTTCATATCACCAGGTAATGGAAACTGGATACATGTTGTGTTGGAATTCTTTTTTCCAGTTCGATGAAGTTTCTTTTTGCTCACATCATTTCACACTTCAGGCATCTTCCTCTAAACCTCCGCTAGCCATAGAACTTCCAGGTGAAGCATCATGCTCTGGTTCATCTCTCAAGGTACCTCTAAAACATGCTTTTTGTTGTGTTCCTTATATTTCATCATAAATGAGATTGCTTAATCATTAGTTGCTTCTTTCAGAGGTCTTCCTCCAGCCCCGGGACTCCAGAACATAGAAAACCAGCATCATGTTCTGCTGCTGGTCTGAAGGTGTGCCAGGGCATGCATGTTGTAAGAGTGTTTAACAATTTGTCTTATGCTCAATGGTTATTTTAACTTGATACATAATTTGTTATTTCAGGAGTTGCAGGGAATATATGAGATTGTTGAACCTTCTAGTCCACACATTTCTGAGACCAAAGAATGTGAAGTTGAACTTAAAGGTCACTTAACAGGTTTAAGTGCATTTGGAAGGAAAATTCCAGGATTAGGTGCATCATTCTTGCAAAGATCCCGAAGTGCAACATGTTCCTTTAACAAGTATGTATATTTGGTCCAACCCTTTAGGGTGAATTATATTTGTGCCTCTTATATCTTTAAAGGGTTCAAGACTAATATCTTCCTTTGCTTATTGTGGCTTGCTCGCACCTTGGGTATTTGTTTCTGTGATGCATGATGCAGGGGATTGTCATCAAAGCCTTGACATGTGTTCTCTACTGGTTCTGTCGGCATCCAATTTTGTAGATTGATGTTTGAGTATATTCACGCATGAAGAATTCAACAGAAGCTGATGGTTATCACTACTCAAATAAAAGGAAATAGGATCATCAACTGTCACCGTGATTGGTTCAAAACTTCAATATGAAGGAAATCCAATCTTTACGGTTATTTTTTCTCCCAGAAGAAAAATAAGAATCATATCGACTATTTTCATGTCTTCTTCTACATGAAGTCGGCGATCTATTATTCTAGAACTTGGTTAGTTTTTCAATGTTTAAACTTTCTCTTTATTGTAAATAATAAACTAGGTTGAAATATTTTCTTGTACAAGTATTTTTCTTGATCAATTCCCATGATCGCTATTTGGATATGAACATTTTTTGTATGGTAATTGTATTTACTTTTATTGCTAATTAATCCATTTTGTTCAACCATTTTCTACCTCTCTGCTACCATCTACTTTACTTAAAGTTAGAAGTAGGATCTGTCTTGACATGCATTGCAAAAATAGATTTCAACATGTATCCCTTGGTTGTATTTACTTGGCGTGCTTCTGTAAAGAGACATTCTCAAGTAAGCTAATTGTAAATTTCAAACCATTTGATAGAGAATATGGAAGCAGATTCATTATAAGTTAGTCCAGCTTAAATGAAAAGAATCCTTGTGCAAGTTCTGTCTCAACACACTATTCTCTCTTTTTATATGTTTTATCTTGTTATATTGGTGTTATGATTTAAACTAATAACTTACCTTCTTTCTAAATAATTGTTATGATGTTCTTGGTATTAAAAGCTAACTCATCATTCTAGGCATGTGCTCTAAGCATTACATGTCATATTAAAGTGTATTTCATAATCATTTTAATCTTAGGATTTTTTATTCCAGTCGGATTTCACAAGATTATAGCTGTATATCTACAATGCATTGTCTTTCACTCTAGGCTAGTCGACAAGCCATACATTTCATGTTGAGTAACAATGAAGTGTTAAGACATATTTGTCATCACTGCCCTCTCAAAGATGTTACTTATTGGATGCTAGGAGTTCCTCTATTTCATCATTTTTAAAGCACCATTGGTTAATGTTGCAAATTTTGATGCAGCAAGGGTTATTCCCCAAGATTCTATCACTTGGATTATTATTGAGCATACATTCTACAAAACATGTACTTGTGCAACTTGTTTTTTTATAATGAGGATGTTGGAGGCTAGTCTCCTTGCATTTGCACACATGTTGCGTATGTCTCTTATTGATATTGTTTGCGGTGTTGCCTACTTTCTTTGGTGCTCCTATATTATTTATTACCTTGTGATTTCATTGTAAGAGAAATAATATTGATAAATCTATGAAGGAGAAGTAATACTAACAAAATCTTAAATGCAATAGAAAGGAAAATAATGACTAATAATATAACACAATTTTTTACCCTAGTAAGTTGTTTCTAGAAAGAACTCTCAAGTCTATTTGAGCTTGTTCTAATACATTGTTATTGTACTTGTATGTTGCTATTGCAAATAATCCTAATCTATGTGCAAATATATATACAAGGGCGTTGTTACATAAAACCACTATGTGGTATTAAAATACAACAATAATAAACCCTATGCCATTAAGTCTCATTTTCCCTTCTACAATTCATGTTTGACATGACCTCTAATGTTCTGTACGATTCCACACAATTCCTCATGTCTCACAAATGACTATTCATGTTCCCTACATAACTTCTCATGTCTCACGACTCCTTATGTCTCACATGATTCCTCACGTGTCACATGACTCCATGTTCCATGGATTAGTCATGCTCTCAAGCCAAGGTACCATTAGGAATGGCGGGGTGAAGATATAACAATATACAACACACCCAACAGTCTCCCATTTATTGAATTCTTTTGCAAGGGATTGTGCATACATGGACCAATTGACGTGGACAACTATGCCCATAGGTTTCTTGCACCAAGAAAACTTACTGCTGACTTTTTCAATGAGTTAGAAACATTTTCTAAGGTATCAACCTTCTCCATATGCAACATATGGTCCAACTTAAAGAACAATAAAGCTATTGGATCTACCTCTTGTTGTGCTTACCTAAGGTTTGAACAACGATTTGGTGTGGATTGCTCTTGTTAACACCATTGCTCATTGAAACATCTACAATAAGAGAAAATCTTGTCGGAAATTGATTCGACTTGAAATATCCCCTATTACTTATGTAGAGCACATTCAATATATTTTTTTTCCCCAGAGTTGATAAGCCATGGCTCAGAAAGAACTACTTGAGACCTAGTTGGGATACTAAATAAACATAAATAATATCAATAGACCTATTGAGTAGAGTGCCAAAAAAATATTAAATGTGATAGAAGAAAAATGTCTCATTCACAATATAATACAATTCTATGTTGGAAAACTCTTCTGGTAAAAATTCCAACAAGAATAAAACTCTCAAGTGCTTGATCTTAAACCTTTTTGTACTTGTTCTTGAGTTAAATTGCTGTTATACTTGTATTATTTGTTGTATATAATTCTAATCCATCTGCGAATATTTATAGGCATGTCACTATATAAATTGTTGAAGTTGTATTAAAATACAATGGGTCAAACACCAATGTCCTTTCATATTACCACACATCAATATGTGAACAAATATATTTATTTCATCAAAAGCAAAATCCCTTTTGACTCCAAAATGATTTGTAGCTGGAAATATAAGCACGAAAAGATGCTACAAGTGGAATTAGACACCATTGAGAAGCATGCGAGTAAATTTTGTGAAAAGTTAAATGTAAATAGAGATTTGAAGTTATTGATGTGTTAGATAATGAACGGTTAATGGGCTCTTGCTCATAGTGTAATTGAGTTGAAGAATACATCAAACATAGGCATGTCTTTCCACTATTTGAGGTTCCATATCTACTCTATTTGCAATTGTAATGGAAGAAAGTCAATTATTTAAAACTATACAACTTGCAATTATATTCCATATATTCCATAGAGATCATCCATAAATGACTAAAAAAATTAAGAATTTAATGTCTTCTTGGAGTTCCAAATTGTCCACTTTCTCATTAGTCTATCGATAGTGTTTGGAAATAATTTCAATGTTTTGGCCAAGTAAGAGAAACATGATATACAAGAAAAATTGAATAAAAGGAATTTCTTTACCTTGTCTCTAGAAGTAATGACCATTGACAATACTTCTTGGGTATGCATTCATGCTAATGTTCTAGAGAATCATATCCGCTAGCCCTATCTTCTTGTAGAAATGAAATAAAACTTTCGTGTCATGCCCATATTTTATACACTACACAACCTAACAAATTTGCAACAACTTTGATATATATATATATATATCGGAACTAACATACTAGTACCTAAGTCAATAGACAATGCTCAAATGGTAGTTATATCATCAGGAGATAATGGCAAATCCCAAATAAGACTCAGAAGAACATTCCTAGGGGCTCGACCTAATGCCTCGGGGGCTCATCGCTTGATGACCTTGCCTATGTATATATTTCGCAGAGGCACCGTAGTTTGACAACTTGAGTTGCTCCAACTCATTTGACTCACATAGGGTTTATCCACTAGGTTTCAAAAATAATGACTACCTTAATCACAATAATAACACCATAACACTAATATACACTCAACTCAACCCTCTACTCAAAACATCATGAGACCTATACAAAATTACATACTTTAAAAGTGGGTATGCAACCATTTCTAGGGTCCAACATTTAAATATAGACTAAATGATTGTATATAAAGATCGAATGCATGTGATATAAATATTCGACATACATGCAGAGAATTTGGTGCAATATCAAGTAAGCTCTTATGAAACTTTGTGAAATACTAGGTAGCACATCAATGATCATTACAAGATAAACCTCCAATTGCACATACCTAGGTAATTAATATGTACATTTAATCATCTTGATTAGATATGTTATCGAGCTTAGAGTTATTAATCTCTTGTTTGAAGAAACCCTCTTGATATAGGTTGTTCATTACATCAAATAAATTTATAGTAAATTATTCTATACAATGTTTCTTGAAATTTAAAATACAATATGTTTCAATTTTATATGCAATATTTGGAAATGAGTAGCATAGCAAAGTGAGGCCATTTATGATGATCCTATGCAAATGAAATATATACAAATATACTAATATTAGATCTGTTTATTTTCACATCATTGGTATAAATTGGTTAATTGAACCCCATAAGGCCTCGTGAATTACTAACCTACCTTTAAAAGTTGCAATGTTAACATTACTTGGAAATCATTAATGATTCTACTATTTGCATTATCCAATAATATTAATATTAATGTTATCCTTAATATTGGTGTTAATATTGTATTGACCGACACATTTCTCAATGTCATATTTCATAGTATCACCAATATTGATATCTCTATCATAGTGCGTCATCAAAATTGCTTCCACCATTTAGTATTAGTCATAGTATTGACAATTGCCATATTCTAATTAATAAGGATCATTGATGATATTGATACAAATATTATATTTCTTCTTACATTTGTGCCAACGTTAAACTTATTAATATTACTATCCTTTAATACTAAGATTAACTTTATAAATAATATCAAGATTATTGTTGTAACAAGGTACTAGTATTATTATTAACTATACATTATCGAATAATGGTACCATATCTTTGAATCAATGAATGACACTTATATCTAAATTTCAACCTCTCATTAATAATGATCTCGTTATATTTGTTTACCATTATTACCTAATTCCTCCAAACATTTAATGTTAATTCTGATTATTATCTTATCTACATCTGTCTCTTCTTGCAGTGACTTTTATATTAGTAATTCCACTACTTAATTATAACACATTTATACTATTATAATAATATCATTAATAACTAATTCCAATAACGAAGACCATTAATTTTGGATTCATTAACAAGATAATAAATTCTAAAATTCAATTATTATTGTGTATATATAATGTTTTTGAAAAGATAAGCAACATTTACAAGGTGTTGTACCCTTCACAAGGGCCCAAAAGGCCAAAGGAAAACATAGTTCAAACAGGGCTTGAACTATAGGCACAACTAAAAATAACTGACTGACAGCTGTAGAAAAACAAGGAAATTAAACAACCCCAGAAACAGAGGGGTCAAGGTTGGCTCCACAAACCCGGGGCCTAGAAGCAGGAACCTAATGGGGGAGACCCTTCTTCTTCCGAAGGACAACCGACCAGGGAGGCTCAGAATCAACCAAAGGGGACAGAGAGAGGAGTGGCTCCACCCCAGTCACCACAAGAGAGGACAACAACGGAGACGACAACGGAGCAGCAGATATCGAGTCAACCAAAGGAACAATAGAGGCATTCAATAGAGGGCAGACATAAACAGATAGAGCATCGCCAGTAAAAGCTGCAGTTCGGTCAGGCACAGTCAAAACAACGTTAGCAGAACGATCCAAAAGTGGATCCACAGTAGGGAAGTCCTAGAGAGGAGTAGAAACAAGTTCTTTAACCCCCACAGAGGAAGCATCCGAAGGAGAGCCCACCGTGAGGTGATCCAAGAGAGCATCCTTCCACTAAGTCCCAGTGCCCTTGCGGAGGACATGAGGATAGGCAGAGGCCAGATGACCCACCGAAAAACACCTCCGACACCGAAAGGGGAGACCCTCGTAGTCTAAGAGCTGCTTCCAAGGTCTGTCCTCCACCAACAAAACAACATCCCCATGGAGAGGTTTGGAGATGTCTAGATCAACTAATATCCGAGCGACCGTGGTATGCCCAAACTCCCTAGTTGTAGAATCCACCATTAAGAATCAACCAATGGTATTGCCAATGGGCTCGAAGCAAGATTCCTCCCAAAACTGGAGAGGAAGGTTTGGCAGTTGGACCTATACAGGTCTGGTGTTCAACGGCTCCGTAAGGGGGTTGAAAGAGCAAGACCAGGATTTGATGGACAGAGAATGAATACCCCACATCCACCCTCTGTCCAAAACACTGTTTCGCTCAAGAGGGGAGCCAAAGGTAACAATAAAGAAGCCCCTAGCACTAGGGTAGAGCTCGATTTCCCCAGCAACCAAAGGCTTCCAAGAAGCCGACACCCAGTCATGGAGATTCGGGAGGGAGGGCCATAGGCCATTGAATCTATAGACCACACCCGTTTTCAAATAACCTCATTTTCGATGATTTCTGGACCACAAACCAACATAGGGGAGTCCCGAGCATAGGGTAGAGACCTTTGAGGAGGCCGAGCACTCACCCTAGCAGCATCAGAAAAAGACTTTGCCTTCCCTGCAGAGCACCCAACAGCAGGAGGATGAGGGGCAGGAGCAGAGCCCGCAAACTAGACCAGCCACAGACACTGAGGCAGGGGAAGGATAGGAGCCCCCAGTGGGAAGACCAGGGACACCACACCCCTCCGCACAAGGCACATAGGCAGCCAGAGGCGCCAAAAAAAGCCAGATCTGAAGCAGAGCGTGCCGTTGCAAGGTGCAAAACCTTAGCAGATTGTGGAATGCCATTGGAAACAGGGACAAAGCCCTCAACGCCACCTAGAGTAGAGGAGGAATCCCCATCCACTCCCCCAGCCGGAAGCACGCGGACCCCAGCTACGTCCACCAACGCATCCACAACCATTGCCTTCCCATCAGACCATTGCAGAGCAGAAGCATTCACAGTTTTTCTCCCGCCCACAGACATTTTGAATTGTATATATAATGTTATGTTTAACTACTTTTTCTTAATTGATTATTTATTCTTTTATACTTATCAAGGAAATGAGTATTTTATTTTTATAGATTAATATTTAAGATATAAATTAATTTCTTAAAACTAATTTTAAAAAATTATATAAAATGACATTAGTCTTAAAGAAATATATATTAAATTATCTTATATAATTATACATATTTTTTCTAAAAGGGAAGTAGTAGGAGGAATAGTCTTTAAAGTATAAATTAGATTATTCTTAAAATTTGAAAAGTAACATTTATGTTATGTTAAAACTTGTAATCAATATACTCATAATATGGTTAGGGCTTCCTCTGCATCTGCGGCGACGACGATCAAGGGCTACGGGGACGAGAACTGCGATAGGCTCAATGGAGTCCAGGTCCCTATGTGGCCGCCTGTGATTGGTGCGGTGTTGCCTGAGATAGGTGTGCAGGTGCTATTCGGGTCCTCTGCTGCGGGGGTGAAGAGATGCAACATGCATGGTGGCCCTGTTGCAATGACAGCGGCTAGGGTTTCAAAATTTGGGCACGGGCGACTGACTTTGGAAGGTTTTATTCCTGTGACAAATGTTGTCTCCATCAATCTAAAGGATGAGATGGAAAAGGAAATAGACTTTAATGCTTCTGCCTTCTCCTCTGATGGAGTGATCTGCCGGTTCAAGGGTTTTTGGCCTTCCCTTCCTCAGTTGCACTCATGGATCTCAAAAGAATGGGAACCTTTAATTACTGGTAAAGTCCATATTTTCCCCATGGCCAAGGGGTTTTTGTTGCTAAATTTGACATTGATCTGGATAGAAACAAAATTTTGTGTGATCACTTTTTTAGTTGGGAGGATAAATTTATGTTGATGATTAAGCCTTGGCATGCTGATTTCAACCCTTCTTCTAAAACTTTCAATAAGATTTCGATTTGGGTTCATCTACCTAATCTTCCTCTACATTTATGGACTGATTCCCTTTTAGAGGAAGTGGGCGAGGCTCTTGGTGATGTTTTGCTGGTGGATGATGCTTCCTTCGATATGTATCACTCTACTTTTGTCCGCATATTGGTTGAAATGGATGTTTCAAAAGGGTTGCCTGCTGAGATATTACTTAAAACTTCTAAGTGTTCTTGGGTCCAAGCTTTGGACTATGAAGGGATTCCCTTCCATTGTAGAAGGTGCTTTGAAATAGGTCATGCTGCTGCTCAATGTGGATTTGAGAAAAAAACCTTGAAGGCGACTTGGTGGAAAGGTGCTTCTTAGCAGCATTATACGGTTGAGAAGAAAATTGAGCAACCTAGGATTTTTTTTGAGGTGTCTGCTTCGGATTCACAGGGCCTTGGGACTTCCTCTCTGAAGGTATCTAATGGTGGGGTAGCTAACGTCATGCAAGACTACAATGTTAATACCCCTATTGTGAATGAGATTGATCCTTTGGCTGCCACTTCTGATGATAGTGCTCTAACTATCATTTCGGGTAGCTCTCCTGATTTGGCCACGCCTGTAGAGAGGAATACAGATCATATCTTTAAGGATGCGGCTGCTGGCTATTTTCTTCAAGATAATAGTGCGCTGGCTTGGCTCGATAAGGCAACGCAAGTGGAAGAAGGTTGGATAACGGTAAAACGCAAAAAAAAAAAAAACCTCTAAGTCTCCTTTTGATATGACTCTCCACTCTCACAAGAGTAATTCTAAATACAAATCCTGATGGTTCTTGTTTGGGGGCTGGTTTTTGGCTGGTTGCTGGCTGTTTTGCAATTTTGTAGTTGGTTGTGGTTCTTTGGCTTTGGTAGCCTTTTTATCCTCGGTTGTGTGTGTTTTCTTGTCCTTTTGTTTTGATAACCTTCTGGTTGGGAGTTCCAGATCCATTCAAAATTTGTTTGTAAAAGGTTTTGGGGTCCCTTCAAAACCTGTTTTTACTCTAATCAAAAACATTTATGTTATTTTAGATAATAAAAATAATATATGTCATTTAATAAGTTTTCTTTTCTAATCATAAAACTTTCCAATTAAAAGTTTTTATTTTATTGTGAATCACCTGTAAAAATACACCATTTAAATTAAGTTTTATTTCTATATTTATTTATTTTGTCCCTTAATTGTTAACCTTTAAAACACTAAGCAAGCATATATCTCACGTGTGATAATTACCCAAGCATATCTATACTACAGGATTTAATTTGATGCTTTAAAGAATGAAATTAACATGAATGCAAATAATGCAGATATTATAAAATCTATTTTCCACTTTCATAGCGTGGGCCCTAAACCCTATTCTTTACGCTTCTATTCTCCCTTCTTATCTTCCACGTTTTAACCACGGTTGCGCATGAAGAGGCTAGAGTGGGGTGAAAAATTTGCATCAAGCATCCTTGTGCCCACGTTATTGTTTTGTTTGGAAAAACGCCTCAAAGAAATGTGATTCCATGGATAGCAGCGAACGTAGGATATGCACAAAAAGAATTTGTTGGAGAGGCTTTAGAAACTTTCAAGCAATTGCAATTGGCAGGTGCAAAGACAAAATTTGCATCCTATTCAAGTTATCTTTCCTGCGTATTTGAAGATGGGAGCCTCTGAGTAGGGTAAGGGAACTTCAAATTCGGAGCGTCAAGGATGGAGGAAATTTTTGCCAGAGGTTGTAGTTGCAACTGCCTTCATAAGCATGAATGCAAAACGAGGGAGCATATACAAGGTGCGTGAACTGATCAAATCAAATATTTAATGAAGGTTTACATCTCTGCCATGGCACACAAAACACAATGTCCTTGCCTTGGCACTACCACCCTTTTGGAACTCAAAAAAAAAGTTTGAAGGAGATTAGAGGAATGAATGGTTTGATAACAATAAGAAATTCAGTCTTAATTGGTGTAGATGGGACATCTATCATGTTTTATTTGCAACGAAGTTAGTTTGCATTAGTGAGAGTGGGGCATCAATCATGTAGGGTCATTAAAATGGACCTATTATAAATACGTGGATATCATGTTCACTATACATGATTGATATTCATTGTATGGTTATTGAATGGCTATCCTTTAAAATTGTTAGCCAATGTCCATTTGAACATTGAAAATGTAAGATCTTGTGCATGATCTCTATGCATGTTTTGTTAGAACTCTAAAAATATTTTGAGTCTCAAAGATTTTTTTGAATGCCTTATTCCAAGTAACAAGCTACTTAAGAATGTTGATATCGAGTGGGTAGTGTTACATGAAATAACAAATAGATTGTTCTCGTAGTATTGTAATGTCGAAAATTGCACACTCTTGTGATTCATGCTACATTTTGTGCTTGGTTTGGTGTACATTCCCATAGTATCCCTTTTTAGCCTTTCTCCTTCTCAAGGTGCTTATGTCTCATTTCCTATGGCCTCTTTCTGTCAATTTTATGTCTAGTGTCTGCTTACTTTTTAGTCAAAATTGTCCAAGCATTAGTGTGATGCACATATGTCCATGCGATGTACTAGTATCCTACAATAGTTTCTTGTTTGGTGGTAATTTCTAAGCGTTTTTCACTTGTCACTTGTGCAAGTGAATGAAATTTTCTTAGGACGAATCTAAATGGCTCGTTAGCCCCTTGTTGGCCTCCTCTTCTCATTTCTGAATGTTTTTTTGAATTTTTTTAGCCTTCTCTCTATTTTTTTTGGCTCTCTTGCACTTTCAAGCTGTCATAAAACTCTCTCAAGCTCTACAACTCTATATAATAACATTATATTTCAATCTCTCTTATCTCCTTACTTCCTTAAGCCTTTACAAGTGATATTGTTCTAGTTATTAGTTATTTTCATTGTTATTGCAACTTCTTGTTGTGCCCCTGAGCACCTTGGGATATTCACATCTTGCAATCCTTCATTTTAGTCATTGTTCTTATTTCTAGATGCACTTAGAGTTAGAGCACACTATTTTCTATCTATCCATTTGTTGGTTACCATGGAGGTAGAAATACTAAAGTAGGGGTTTGACTTGAAGGTAAACCTCCAAAAAACCTTAACATTTTTCTTGTTTCATTGTAGCTATATGTTTTTGATTCAAGCAAAAGCAGGTTTTGAAGGGACCCGAAACCCTCTATAATAAAAGACAGGGCCACAAAACGAACAACTTACAGACAGCCAAAAGCCAGTCCCCAAACAAGACCTGTCAAGATTTACATTTAGAACTACTCTTGTGGAAATAGAGAGTCATATCAAAAGAAGGCCTAGAGAATTTAGCTTTTTTTCCCTTAACAGTTATCCAACCTTCCTCCACTTGCATTGCCATATCATGCCAAGTCAGCTCACAATTTTTTTGAAGTATGCTTGCAGCCACAGTCTCAGTAATTTCATCATTATTCCTTGGTGCAGGCATAGTATTATCGGATAAACCACATAAGTGAAAGTCAAAGTGCTATCACCAGAAGTGGCCGTCATAGGTCCAATCTCTCGCTCTTTAGGGGTTACAACTTGATAATCATGTGTAGCATCAACAACCTTCTCATTTGGGACATCCTAAGGGGATACCTCAATACCCTGTGATTCTGACGCAACCACCTCTGAAAAACTCATGTTGTTCAGATTTCTTCTCAACCGTATAGTGTTGTTGAGAGGCACCATTCCACCATGTAGTCGTTCTCACTTTTTCCCCAAATCCGCATTGGGTAGCAACATGACTTGTTTTAAAACATCTTCTGCAACGGAAGGGAACCCCCTCATAGTCCAAAGATTGGACCCAAGACCTCTTAGAAGATTTAAGTAAAATCTCAGCAGGCAACCCTTTTGAAACATCTAGTATGCGGGCAAAGGTGGATCTTTTAAGAGGATACCCACAATTTTTTTAGACTGGGTTGTATTTTTTGGACAAAACAACAATTGGATTTTTTGGGTTATACATTCTACAACCTCTTTGGGTAAATAAGACTTCTTTGGGATTATAGATTTAATTTGTTAATCATTAGAAAACTAGTCTTAATCCTAATATAAAAGTAGTGAAAAACTATTTAGTTAATACATCTTACTTAAACCACCATTTTTCCTCTCTTATATTTGAACCCGATGTTCCACACAATCTCTTACAATTTGGTGAACCAACAAAAACAAAATTTTCCTCTCAAATAATTGGGGGCATTTCCTCAAACTTCATTCCATAGTCCTAAGTATAACTATGGTGGCCTTCACTTGCCTCCTTTACTTTCCTCCTATTCTTTCTAAATGAACTTATCTTATTTTCTTATACCACTTTCTAACTTCGCTCATAAATTCCAAGATATTCCATTCTATACATATGGTGTTGACTTAGTTCTTCCTATGCCACTCTATTCTTTTGATCCCTCTCTTAAAATTCCTCCTACTTTTTAGGGTACTTTGACTTAGAAGGATGAGATTATTAATAGTTTTTCAACATTACTTTACCTTTTCTTCATACCAATGATCTATTTTAGTGATGAAGCATTAGTGGATGAAAATTCTTACCTCACATTAGATCCTTCATAGATAGATGTCGAGCATATTTCCCCCATTTCTTCTCTCCCCTCTAATTTTCTCAAGAAGATAAGTATATAATGAATTCCTTCACTGTTAATTGATTTATCCCACCAAGGGGTTGTTGGCTAACTACATTAATGTTCAAAATATTTGTACTATTCCAAAAAAATACCATGCATGCAACACTTGATTCACTTCCACCTTCTTGTCCTATAATCACTATTTTGGGTATTCCTGGTAGTCCTCAACCTTCTACTTTATCTCATTCTCTTCAATACATGAAGTGTAAATTTTTTGCGAATATTGGTTACCATATAGTAGCCCCCACTTATAACACTTGTCAAAATAAAGAAGTTACTCTTGTCCTTATATCCTTTCCTCCAAATCTTTTTCTTCCACCATTACTTCTTCATCTTTCTATGAAGAGTACCAAAGAATATGTCTTGTTAAAAAATCCAAGCTACACAAGCTAAGGTCTTTGTTTTGGACTTGATTCAAACTTCACTTTATCATCCTAGTGCCATTAAGGAGGCTCTATAGAAGATCCTTATGCCTTCTGCTACACCTATTGATGCAAATGTGTTGATTAATTGCATTAGCTATAGTACAATTGATATGATTTTCTAGTAGTATGAGCTCCCATCTTAAGGTTCAAAATTAATATAATCTTCTTCTAATAATTGTTGTTAACAACATTGCTAACAAGTGCACACTTGTTGACTTTGGTTTTTATCTAAAAATTTGTTGCATTGACTTATTGAATTGGATCAAGTTCAATACATATATTTCTCTTACAACCTTATCTATTTGCAGATTTGATAATGCTGGTTGAGTTCTTTGCATCATTACACTATCTATTGAGTTAGGCCCCGTTATTTTTCCCACTTTAGTTACATGATGCCAAGAGTTTTATCATATAACCTTCTTGGTAGACCATGGATTCATGACATTGATACAGTTCCATTCACCTAACATCAATCTCTTAAATTTATTTATAATGGTAAAGTACATACAATAAAGGCTAAGCCTAACCCTTTTCAATATTTTCAATTGGTTGGATCAAGTCACATGAAGCCCACTCTTCATTCTTTTCATAATTTTGTACATTCTACAAAAATTCCAAATACCATCATCACCCTCTATTGATGATGATGTGCCTTCTTCTGAAAATGCATGTCTTGGTGATGAATGTGGTTCCTTGGCCTTCACCCCTCATTGGCCTTGTGAATACAAGGTTGAATCTTCTTGCTTTCACATTCCTACCTTGAACAAGGATTTGCATTCTCATGCTAGAATCAATACTTCTTATGTGAACTTTTCTACTACTTCTACAACATGTAGTTACACATCTCATTTTGTAAGGGCTAGTGATGTTGATTCTCCTCCTTTTCTAGATTTGGAGAAATATTATGGGATTGGATTTAAAATTATCTCCAAACATGGATACAAATAAAATGGTCTAGGGAAATTGGAACAAGGAATTAAGGTCCATGTGGAACCTACACTACACTTTTCTAAAGTGGGTTTAGGTTACTGGGCTTCTCCTTTATCTACCTCCCCTCCATTCTCTAAATTTTCTATGAAATCTTCTTTTCAAGACTTGCATCTTTCTCCAAAAGAGAAAGGGTTGCTTCCTACTCCTCCTCTATATAAAAAGGAGCATATCTTGTTGGAGCTTCTAAAATCCCACTTGATCAATCACTCTTCCTTCTAGATGCAAAAAAAATCCTAAACATATTCAAACAAAAATTCTTTTTGTGCACATCATCAAGTTCTTATCCATTCCACCAATGAATGTCGAGCCTTGCAAGATAAAATACAACACATTCTTGAAACAAGTTCCATCACTCTTCCCTTTGTTGATGCACTTGTGTCTTTTTCACGTGATAAGTGACATTGAGATTCACCTCTATTTAGTTCATTATTCGTTTATTATGATGTTAAAATTACTCAGTCATAATATGAGCAAACTTCTACATCATGATATGGAGTGTTACTTTGTTATGGGATGATATCACCATTGTCATCACATTGTGATTACCTCTAGCATTCTTATAAAAGAACATAGTATGGAATTCACCTCTATATTTCTCTCTTCTTTCTAATGAGGTCTTTACACCTTCCTTTATCTATTGTCTTGCTACCCTCTATGTGGCACTTGTAACTTTATTTCTCTACTTGTTTCCATTCATGGTGGTACAATATCATGTGCAACCATTTTTATTTTGTTGGTAACACAGTATTCTTTTTCATGGTTGTCCTTACCCATATTTTGGGGGTATAGACAATTTGTTTTGGAGGTGCACATCCTTCCTAAGGATCCCTTGTCATCTTTCTTCCCCTTTTCTTTTCCTAAAAATATTCATATTATAATGCTAATATTTCAAGGAGATGACATACATTCTAATCACATGCATCCATACGTGCACCCTTCATTGATGATATGACCCATGTGGTGGTGTTTATTAGTACACCCACTATGGTGTTACTTATTTTTTCCCCATGTGGCATTACTTATTAACATCCTTTTCAATGTTGTTTATTAATATGCCCCCTTGTTGCATCTTTTATTAATTCATCCCTCTTGGCATCAATAATTTTTATGCTCCCTATGATGTTGGTAGCATGTGATCTACCTAGCACAATACAACTTGCCAACCTATGTGCCTTTCACATGTCCTACATTGGTAGCTTATGAGTCACCTAGCATAATGCAATTTGTTAGTGTGTGCACCTTATATGGCTTACCTTTTTATTCCCATGGTTGCCTAGCATAATACAACTTGTTTTCTTGTGATCCATGAGGGCATTATTATTTGCATGACCCCTGATAATAGAGAAAATTAGTATCTGAGTTATGCACTCTATTTTGTATTGGTTATTTGTATGTTTTCTCTCCTTGAAACAATCAATTGACTCATTATATTCTTCTTTTCATTTAAGAATTCTTGTATTTGTTGTTTTATTTTTCTTGTTATATTTTAGGGATGACACATAGTGTTGAAACAAATTTTTACATTGAGGTCTCTTTCAATTTAGTAACTCAAAAAATTTCTTTGTTTTTTTGTTATGCGTTTTTCTCCTTTGTGTATATGTCATTTATGCTATTTTATATATGCTTATTATGTTTTGACATAATGGTTTTTCAAGTTTATGTTTTCCAACTCTATTTTTCTTATGTAGGTTTCTCTTATCTAACGTATTTGTTTCATAGGTTCTTAGTTTGGGGGCATGGTTCCTCCAATTGAAGAGCATTCTACATCCTGTATAGTATCCTTTTTGGTATTGCATGTTGTTTCTTTCTAGTATTTTATCTTTTTAGTTTTGGATGCATATTCATATAGGTTTATAAGTCTGCTAAAGTGGCCGCAAAATATAACATAAAAAATTGCATACCCTTACAATTTCATGCTATGTTTTGTGCTTTTTTGGTGTCCATTCCCATAGTATTTTTAGCCTTTCTTGTGAAAGTGCTTAGGTCTTGTTTCTTGTGGCCTCTTTTTTAAATTTTTTTGTAAGCTTTTATGTTAGCCTCATGCCAAAAATTTCTAGACACTAATGTGATGTGTGGACATCCACACAACACTCTAGCATCCTATGATAATTTCTTGTTTGGTGGTCATTTTTTAGCATTTTTCTACTTGTCACTTGCCTAGGTTAGTAGAATTTTCTCACGATGAATCCAAATGGCTCATCAACCCCTTCCTCTTGGCCTTCTCTTCTCATGTTTTAATGGATCTTCATTTTTGAGCTCTCTTTCTCTCCCATTTTTTTGGCTATCTTGCACTCTCAAGCTCTCATAAAACTCTCTCAAGCTTTATAACTATCTAGAACACTTTTCTAGCATTATTTTCAATCTCTCTTATCTCCTTGGCTTCCTCAATCTCTTGCAAGTGATATTTTTTTGCTTATTTTATTATTTTATTATTATAGCAAATTCTTGTTTTTCCCCTAAGCACCTTAGGATATTCACATCCTAAAATATTTCATTTTAGTCACTATTCCTTTTTCTAAATGCACTTAGAGTAAAAACACACACTATTTTCTATGTATCTATCTATAGGTTGGTATGGAGGTAGAAATACTAAAATAGGGGTTTGAACTAAAGGAAAGCCTCCAAACATCACTAACATTTTTCTTGTTTCATTGTAGATACAAGTTTATTTAAGGAGGAGGATATCCAATCTTGTTTTGGATTTGGTTGTATTTTTTTTAATATAACATTTTGGATTTTTGTAATGTCCCAGATACAAATATTTTGCAAATTATAGAAACACACATAAAATCCAAGTTAAAACATTACAATTCAAACCCTCTTCAAATAAATATTGATATGCAATGAAAAACCCACAAAGATTACACAATTTCATCACAAATTGATGCACCCGATTTGACCAATCTTTGCACAAAAACTCATGAAACTTCAATTATAAATAAAATATGATTTATTACATGAAAATATGATGTTACAAAAAAATATCCAACATGAACAACATAAAAAATTTAGGAAATTATTCTAACAAACCACTCCTAAAAACTGCACTCACATAACACTGCCAATATCGATCTCGTCCAAACGGCAAGATCAATTCCTAAATACCTGGGGCTGATCTAATGGAACCAAAAGAAAATTAATCTAAACTCATATAATAGGAAAGTGATCTCTAACATCAAACACCAACAAACAAAAATTTCACACGAACACTGAAAATAAACTTACAAACCGTCACTCAATGAATTGCATAGATCTCACCAAAACTCAAAACTTGCTACATAATTGAACAAGATCATTCCTAGCTCCTAGAATTGCTCAAGAAAAAAATTCATAGCATCAAACTACTTTATAGCACAAAATAACCCACAACACACAACACCTAATACAACAAACAACCTTGCACATAAACTTCACTTGCAAGCTGAAACTATTTATTTTGCCCCTATCTGAAAGAAAAATCTTCACAACTATAGAAGATGATTTGGAATGACAAATGAGTAGAAAATTACTAATATAAACAATCATACTCTCCATAAAAACCCACACAAAATCTAAAAATGTGACACCACACAAAGTCTCTTGAAATTTTGCAAAGTCAAACACACACACATTGCACAACTAAAACAACATATAAAATCTTGCAAATCCATGAAGCTCCAATACAACATTTGAGTTAGATTTCCTCTAGAAGTTAGTGGGTTTTTGGGCAATGATCTATGCCTTAAATGGATTTTTTCCACATAAGGAATTGTACAAGCACAAGTACTCATATAAAAAATGAAAACTATGATCCAAATTATTTTTGAAAGAAAACTTACATATTTATAATAGCCTTGAATCCAAATGCCTCATTTAGTGAAAAATATTAAATAAATAAATATATTTTGAGATTTCCACTCCACCTTCCATGCCAAAAATGATTTTCCACTTACAACCATTAGCTGCATGGATAGCCTATCATTGGACCAGTCATAATTGTCATAAATTGGCCATTAAAAAAATCCTCTCCAAATCCATGCCCCACTTATGCAATAAAACAAAAATATTTAATATTTACTTCTAAAAAATATAAGTCTATAATTTGTGAGAAAATAATTAAAATATTAAATAAAATATTTCCCCTATTATTTTTTGGGCTTTTAATTTATTCAAATTAAATTTATTTGAAAGGGGACATGACATTTTTTGGGGTCATACAGACTACAACATGACGTGTAGACATCCATGTGAAGTATTAGCATTCTAGGTAATGGATTTATATGTCTGCCTTCAAGTTCTTTCTTTCTCCCTTTTTGATTCTATAATAATAATTTATAATTTATAAATTTTATTTTTCAAGTAAATAACACTTTTTGGGATTGTAGATTTAATTTGCTAATGTGAAAGCAATGAAAAACTATTTAGCTAACACATCTTAGCTAAATTACCATTTTTCATTTCTTGTAAGTAGCAACCATTAATTCAAGTATTATTTAAAAATAAATAAACCACATAAATTTGTTGATACCATTCACTAATATAGATACATTGTTGACTCCATTGGGCTTCTTCTCACGTTGGAAGAAATTAATGTTCTATCAAGAAAGGAACAAGAAAAAACAATGTATAGTGTAGAGTACTTGAAGCTATGATAGATGGTATGTATTACTCTAGATAAACTACATGTGAATGAGAGTGAAGCATTTACAAGTCCAAATTTCACTCAGTTGGAAGATAATGATGAAGATTGAACACTCACATCAATTTTGAGAGTTCGGTGGTGTGGTTGATTTATGCACATTATTATGTGAATATATGATATAATTACACTACTTTCCTAAATTTGGATGCAAATCTAAGGCTAGATAACAAAGTAGATTTTAATGAGCTTGTGGCTTCTATAAAGGTTGCATTCCAAGAAACTACAAGGAGTCTAGAATTAGAGATCAAAAAATATTTTTCTTGTCATAAACTTAGGAAAGCAATGTTTATAATTTATCCTCAATATTGAAACACCAATAATATGAATTCTTGTAATTTTCCTCATAATTTTTAGACTAAGATGAGGTACTTAGCCTTTTTTTGGTAGAAAGGGAAACATAAATAGACAATAAATTGGAGGAAATATAGATAATACAAATTTAATAAATAATATAATTCATTTGCAACAATGATGATAGAACAATATAGCTTGATGAACCATCCTTTAAAAGATGCTTCAATAACCAACATATTGAAAAATGAAGTGAGTGAAATTCTATAATATTCTATCTCAAAATATTTTAAACTCGCAAATCTATGTCAAGCAATATTTATGGTTTTAGTGGAGCATTACAAATTTTTTGGTGCATTAGAAATTTTTAAGTCAAAGTTAAAAAATAAACTTGAAAAAATTGGAGACTTGTTTGAGGATATATATAGCTAGGTACAATGTTCAAACATTTCCATTTGATAGTGTTATTATAATTTGGAGTTCTACTTGTGAAAAAGAGGTGTGACACATATTTTGTCTTAACCTAATGTAGACCAACCAAGTTCTTTGAAAATGGATTGAAAGAAGGTAGTCCAAAGTGAAGTACTAGAAGAATAAAATAAAAATTGATCTCAATCAATGTCTATCACAAACAATCAAGATATTTGGTAAATGGTAGATTTTAATTTCTAATGAGTTCTATTCAATATCTATGGTCATGATTCATTGATATGTAAAATTCCATGATACATTCTTTACCAAATTTAACAAATTAAATATTATTTCTTATACTCATTAAAATCATTTTAGGATGAATCAATTAAATGAATGCAACATATCATATTCATATTGTAAAACATATATTTAAGAAATGGCTATTATAAAGTAGCAATGTAATATAGCTAAAAGAATTACACAAAATGATTCATAATTCAAAACAAAAAGTTAAGAGTCATGATCCAAGGACCAAGATTACAATTACATAATTATATTAACATATATGTCCCTCATATTACATATAAAAACTATTATGAACTTAGTACATTGAAAGTTAGTTGGACTTGGGATTTTATCTATGATTAGATTGGGATATCTTTCTCTATCATATTACGATGGAGGCATTTGCTAGAGAAAATCATTTTAGATGGTCAAACAAGGTACAAATGTTATCATATTTTTATTGTCAAGAAAAATTGAAGTATTAATATAGTATTCAAAAAATTATCTATTTATGCCAAATCCATCTTTGTATAAACCCTAATCTTACAAGGCATCCACAAAGATACTATAAAAATGACACAATTCTTCATCTTCAATCATTTTCTCAATTCTTGGTGCTAGTCATTTATCTTTAATTTAACCCTGTCATCAATTGTCAACAATTTTTTTATGTGTTTTCATGTACAAGAACTAATGAATTTATTCTATATGGATACCTACTCCATTTTCCTATCTACACCAAGTACACATCTTAGGCCTCCATTTTTTTCACAATGACACCATGTGAACTTAAATCCCTATGTTTAATATTTTTAAGGTTTGTACAAACCATATTTTAAGGTTTGTACAAAACATATTTTCTCCCTCTTTATCTAGTGGTTTCTATTATGAAAAATATTTATTTACACAAGATTTTTTTTTCAAAATTTCCTCCAACATTGGTTATTATTAAGGTTTCATCATAGTGATAGTTCGCAATTGCTACAAGAGATCATGCACACTAAATAGAGCCCTAAGATTGTTAATGATTATTTATTTATACCCTTCTACAAATTTATATCTATTTAATTATGTTACTAATTTTGTTTTTAATTATTTTCTAAAGGTAATCTTAAGTTAGTAGGATCGATCAACTATCTCCACTCCTTGGTAGTACTTACTATTGCTTGTACTTGTAAAAATATTCCACAAGCTATCACTAACCTCCTCAAAAAGATACTTGATCCAATTGAAGTGCTAGTCATTATTGATTTTTTTATAATATCAAGAAATCATAGTAACTTTTCTTTACAATCCATTTTCATGTATACTAATATCTCTTTAAATTTTTTTTATATAACTAGTTTCACTAGAATATTAGTGATTCAATCTAATGGGATCCTATTCGATTTTCTTCCACACCCATATTTTCCTAATGTGAGGGTTCATGAGAGGGCTTGTACTCTTATAAAATATTATAAATGCTCCTTCATGATCTAGGATAATAGCTTTAGCTACACCTTCTACATAAATTTTAATAACACAATCAAGGAAAAGTTTGATAAATTTTGTAATTTTACTCTCCAAAATAGAAGATGGCCATGGAATGATGAACTATCTTCCCTATAATTTTTAATTTCATTTATCTAAGACCTTTTTGACTTTCACCAACTTCTTGTAAAGACAAGACATTAAATGTCTTTTTAATACATATGCATGGGTCCAAATCTTCTCATTTATTACTTTGAAATTGAACAATGATTCAAAATGCTTCTTTCTTTTCCATTTCCAATTTCATGTAATCCGCTTTTTGATTTTTTCAATTTTTAGAATCCTTCAACTATTACTTGACCTATATTATATAATTCCTTCTATGGTTGGTTGCAACTTCTAAATATACTTAGCTCAAAAAATCATCTTTTAAGTATCTATAAAACCCAATAATATATTGTAGGAATCGCCACTTTCAATTTACCTCGATAACAATGACACTTTAATTTATAACTTTATCAATTCAACAATTACCTATATTATGTATATTCTCATTTATTATAACTAGTACAAGTACAACTATGTGCACATTACATACTAGACATTTTTAATATTTATTACATCTAATATGCAAACATTCTACACTAGTGCCATCACATATTTAATATTATATATTAACTTATCACTTATGATATTAAATACACATCTATTATCCTTAAACATCAATTACATTACATAATATTATAAAACGTGATAATTTTCTCAATTGCATTACGCAAGACTATGGGATTTATAGCATTACAAAATATCCCGAGATTTATATAACTAGCACTTGCACCTAAAGGAGGTTCAAGGATTATGCCAATTGAAAACTATATGTATGCGAATATGTTAGAGAGTATGTTTTCGTGCATGGATGTGTTCTAATGAAAAATTTGAGATAGAGAATGAATATATGAAAATAATAGCTAATATAGATAGATAACGTAGTGAAAATATATTAAGTTTTTCATAATTGAACACATTATATAATCAAATATATATGAATAAAAATGAAATTAATAAGAAAAATATTATCATGATTCAAACTTACACAAAATTTATTTATTAATATATATTTATACTAAGATATTTCTAAAACTAAATAAAAAATCACATAAAAGTATACTAATTTTATATTATAATACTAATATTAAATATATAGATCAAATATCTTCCAAATTTAATAATCTTTAATTTATACAATCAAATTTATATTTTAATATAAAACTTAAATATAAACCATTTAAATTTAACACTATTTATTAAAGATATTTTTAAAAATACACTAATTTTGTGAAAGTATATTTTAAATAACATTTAAAAAAAAATGATTTGATATTTGATATTAAAATATTTTATTTATACTTTATTTTAAATATTGTAACTATTATGTGGTAAGGATTCTAAAATTTGCTTAGTACTGCATGCCTAATGGAAAGATACATATTTGACACCATTTGCTTTTATAGTATTGCATTTATAGTTTTGTAGGCTTGAAACCAATTAAATGTAAGTTTTATTGATGTGAATAAAAGTAAATGTAAGACACATATTTGACACAATTTGCTTTTATAGTATTGCAATTATAGTTTTTTAGGCTTGAAAACAGTTAAATGTAAGTTTTATTAATGTGAATAAAAGTAAATGTAAGTTTTATTAATTACTTCTTTGCATGCTTAGTATTGCAAGCCTATATCATAACTTAATGGAAAGATGCAAATTTGACACCATTTAGATATATTTTCTTAATTTTAGTACATTAATAAAATATTTACATAATCACATTAATGTTAATTATTATTTGAATTATAATCATTTGTAGAATAATGCATGCCTATATTGATATAAATAAGTTTGCAAATGTGTGTTGTTTGTTTTTGTTAATTTTTCAAGAAATGAAATTGAATTTTGTTTGAAATTTATAATGTGTAGTATTTCATTTAATGAAATATTAAAATATATTTAAATTTTACCTTTAATTTCTTATAGGTGTGTCCCTTAAATCTCCTATAGATGCAAGTGTCAATAATAATTATCAAAAAAATAATTTTAATTTAATAATAATTAGAATATAATTTAATAATTTAATTTTAAGGAGAAATAGATTATTTCTTAAGAATATGTTATCCATTTAATTTTATTTTATTTGAAAATAAAAAAAATAAAATTTAATTGCTTCAAAAATGACTTATTGATAAGTCATTAACAAAAAATCATATACCATTATAGAGGAAGATGAATAAATAAAGGAAATGAATTAAATTACTACTATTGAAAAAGCTTGGTAACATTGTTATTTAACTATTTAGAGTACTCTATTTAAGTTTTATAGCAAAATAAATGATATTCTGTTTTAAAATTTAAGAAAGTGGTATTCTACAAAAGAAGGTTAGGTTAGTTTGCTTGAAGAGCATAAGACTACTATGAAAATAATCATTAAATTTAAAATGTTATATGACTCTCTAATTCTTCCCTCAAGCATAAATGCTACAGTCATTATTTTTGTAATCTAGGTTAAGAAAAAAATCTAACCATGATAGTATTAAATTTGAATAAAATAATGTCACTGATGTAGGTATGACAGATTAAAAGTTTATTATTTTTATTATCAATGGGACAGTTAAAAAATAAAAACATATGGCGGAGGAGGGAAAAGCTCCCAAGCCACACCCCTGTAGGAGTTGCCTCTTCTAGATATGCGACCTCGCTTGGAGGGGGTGGACGCCACTTCCTCGTAGGAGGAAAGAAACATCTAAAAGAAAACCTAAGATTAAAATGGGAGATTTGAGCCCCACTGAAACTGATACAGTGCCAGGTCATACCACCGCATTGTCTTCCATAATTTCTCTGAGGCCTGTGTCAACCAGAGTGCAGCAAATGGATAAAGAAATAAAAATAAGAAAAAAATAGATGGAGAAATTCTTTTGCAAGTAAACGAATGATACAATTTTGAGTGATAGAGACTCAATTAAAAATTAGAAATTATCAAGAGAGTTCTTATGAGAACTACTTATCAATCAAACAATAAAAAATATATAAATTTATATCTTATAAACTTTTAAAAATAATTCAGTTTTTCTTGTATGCAATAGGATGTTTTATATTAAAGTTGAATGATGAAAAATTAAATGCCTCGATATATCTCAACGTAATTTATATAGATTAAATTTAAGATATATATGCTAGTAGCAGTGGTGGTGCAACACATGAGATGAAGTACTATATAATTATACAATTTAATTAGATAAATAATAATTATATTTAGAGATTTAATTAGGGTTAGGGATGTGGTTAGGATTATGATTATAGTTAAATTTAGGGTTAAGGTAAGGTTTATGGTTAGATATAAAATTAGTGTTAAAATTACAATAAAGGTTAGGATTAGGACTAGTGTTAGGGTTAGGGTTACAATTATATTGAGATATACATTTAGGGTTAGGGTTAGGGTTATAGTTACAATTACAATTAGAGTTAGGTTTAGAGTAAAGATTATGATTAGAGATAGTTTAGGGTTGTAGTTAGATATAGAATTAAGGTTAGGTTTAGGATTATGATTACAATTAGGGTTACAGTTAGGGCTATGGTTGGGGCTATTTTAGTTAGGTTTAGGGTTATGATTAGAGAAAAAAAGTTAGGGCTATGGTTAGGGTTATATTTAAGGTTAAGGTAGGTTTTATGGTTAAATATAAAATTAGGGCTAAGATTATGATTAAGGTTAAGATTAGGGCTAATGTTAGGGTTAGGGTTATGATTACAATTAGATATATATATTTAGGGTTAGGGTTATAGTTATAATTAAAATTAGGGTAAGGTTAGGATTAGGGTTAGGTTTAGGATTAATATCAGCGTTAAGGTTAGGATTATAGTTTTAGTTATGGTTAGATATATAATTAAGGTTAGGGTTATATGATAATGGTTAAATTTAGAGTTGGGTTTAGGGTTGTGGTTAAGGTTAGGTTTCTAGTTTAGGATTTAGCATTTAGGATTTAGGTTTAAGGTTATGGTTAAGATATTAATTGAACTATAATCTTAACTTTAACCCTAATCCTTACCCTAAATAGAAGATTTATTTTATAACCCTAATGATCCCTAACCCATAACACTAATCTTAACCCTAAAATTAACTAAAACCAAACCCTAATTAAACCCTAACCCTAAAAATAATTAAATACTACTCACAATTTAATTCTAATTAAAGCATACCCCTAATTGAAGGGTGATCCCACAAAGTTGGTTTAGAATTTTTGAGAGGAACTAATTTTTGCTGAAATCACATATTTTTAGAAAATATAATGATTTAAGCTTTTAAAAGTTCCAATTTAAGGATTCGAATTGAAGAGGGTTTGATCAAACCACCTTAGATCAAACTCCCTTAGATAGAACCTCTCTAGTTTTAAACCATACCTATAAATGAGTCTCCTTTACACCTATCAAAATGCTGATAAAAAATCACTTTTGATTTACCTTTTGGGGGATCAAATGAATTAATTTAAAATTTATTTCAAATGATTATGGTATTCCTCTAAATGAGCTATCCCATTAATATAATTTTAATATATTTTGGTTTTATTATGTGTGTGTTTTTTTAGTTTTATTAAACATAGGTTTTTCACCGAAAATCAAGCTCTTTGTTTTGCACATGTGGAAAAATAGCAAATTATCACAATAAATATTTAAAAAATATGTTCATGCTGGGTATTGATGTCCTTGATCCATTAAAATAATAAAATTGAATTTCGATACATACATAAAACGTTATGTTGTATACAATCCAGCTATGTCTGAATTGCAATTGGTTTGACTTCGAAACTCTATTAAGGAAAAAATGTTCAATAAAAAACTATGAGACCAAATGAAAGTGCTAGATATCGTAGTTACAAATTTAAATTCAAAAAAATTAGAATTTTATCCTTCATATACAAAAAAGTTATGTTGTATACGGTGAGCGTCACTTTTTAAAAATGTTGTTTTATGAAAAAAACCAATTTTCATGGGAGATGGAAAAAGAAGTGCAATCTTATTCCAAAAATTTTGAAAAAAATATTTTTAGAATCTACAAACAAAAGGTGACGAGACTCTAGTTTGCATCATCTTCAAATTCCTCACGGTTTAGCCGCTATAGGTGCCCGAATGTGAAGATTTAGTTAAAAATAATAATTTCAGTGTTCAGTTTGGCCAAAAATTGTAAACCACTATTGTGGGATCACCCTGAATAATAATTGAACCCTAACCCTAATTAGATTATAAGTGTAAATTTACCCTAACCCTAGTTGAACCTTAATCCTAATTATACCATAACTCTAAACTTAAACACTAATTAAATTATCTCTAATTTAGTCTTAACCAAGTAACACTAACACTAACCCTTACCCTAATTGAAATTTAATGCCAACCCTAACCCTCACTCTTTAACACTATTTGAAGCCCAATCAAAATTGAACTATACCCTAACCCTAATCTTCAACCCTAATTAAATGCTAATCGTAGCCTTAACACTAACCTTTGGCCTAATTGAATTCTAATCTCAATCCTAACTTTAATTAAACCTTAACCTTAACTCTAATCCTAATTAAATCCTAACCCTAACTATAACCCTAATTAAAATTTAAATGTAATTGAACTCTAACCCTAACTTTGACCATAATTAAACCATAATTAAACTATAATTCTAAATCTAACTATAATCCTAACTCTTACACTAACCCTAACCCTAATTCAATCTGTAGTCATAATCTTAACCCCAAACCTAACTCTAAATGCATTTGTACCTTAACCCTAACCCTAAATCTAATTCTAAAAGTTAAATGAATTCTAATTGCAACCCTAACCATAATTCTAAAACACTAATTCTAAATGTAACTCAAACTCTAACCCTACCCTAACCCAAACCTCAAAACTAACACTAATTCTAACTCAAACTATAACCCTAACTCTTACACTAACTCTAACCCTAACCCTAACATTATTTCTAAACCCAAACCAAACTCTAAATCTCTCTATAACCCTAACCCTAACCTTGAACCTAATTCTAATTCTATCTCTATATGTAACCTTCATCCTAAGCCTAATTATATCTCTAACCCTAATATTAACATTGAGTCTAAGCTTAACCCTAACACTAACCCCAACTTTAACTCTAATTTTATCGTTAACCCTAACCCTAATTTTATCTCTAACACTAATCCTAATCCTAAGACTGACTATAACATTAATCCCAACTCTAATTCTAAACCTAATACTAACTATAACATTTTATCTCTAATCATAATCCTCACCCTTATCCTATACCTAACTCTAACCTTAACCCTAACCCTAACCCTAACCATAATCGTAACCAAAATCATAACCCTAACCTTAAAATTCATAATCCAAACCTTAATCAGAGCACTAACCCTAACCTTAACCTTAACCATAATCATAACCCTTACCTTAACCCTAATTCAATCTCTAGATTCATAACTCTAACCCTAATCATATCCCTAACCCTAATTCTACCCCTAAATCTACTCCTAACCCTAACACTATCTCTAATCCTAACCTTAACCATAACCCTAACCCTAATTCAATCTCTAATCCTAACCCTAATTCAATCTCTAACCATAACCATAACCCTAATCATATTCTTATCCTACTTCTAACAGTAACTCTAACTATAACCCTTATTATAATTCTAACCCTTACCATAATCTTAACCTTATTCATAATCCTAATTCTAACACTAATCCTAATTTTAATTAAAACCTTAATTCTAATTCTAACCCTAATTAAACCATAACCCTAACTAAACCCTAAGCATAACCTAACTATAATTGAATTCTAATCCTAATTGTAGTTGAACCCTAAGTCTAATTAAATATAACCATAATTTTAACCCCAATTAAATCCTAACCCTAACCCTAACCATACTTATAATCCTAATTGAATTCTAGCTCCAATCGTAATCCTAACCCCAAAATTTATCCTTAAACCCTAACCCTAACCTTAATTGAATTTTAACCCTAATAAGACCATAACTATAACACTGATTAATTCTAGACCTCTAACCCTAACTCTAGTCCTAACCCTAATCTAACTCATAACTCTTAATATTAATGCTAAACCTAACCCTAATTGAAATCCAACCCTAACTTTAACCCTTATTGAATGCAAATCCTAACCCCGAGATTTATCTTGTATTTGTAACCCTAAATCTAACCCTATTAAAATTCAACCCTAATTGAACCCTAACCCTAATTAAATTTTAATCATAACCATAAACCTAATTGATCTCTAACCATAACCCTAATTGAATTCTAATCCTCGCCTTAATCTTAATTGATCCCTAACCGTAACCCTATCCCTAATTGAACCCTAAGCCTAATTGTAACCTTGATCTATCCATAATTATCCTTTAAAATCTTAGTAAAATATTAAATTTGTAATACTTTTTACACATGTATAATAGTTTTCAATAAAATAGAATATGAATGTTTTTTCTTTTTTCTTCTATTCTATTAAAAAAATATTTTAGAATCACATTAAAGAATATAATAATTTTTTTAAATTTTAAGTATACTAATTTAGAAACTTACTTTATATACATTAGTAAATTTAGAAAAGTTTGTCATACTTAATTTTCTAAATTTTAAAACCTTTTTATTTATGCTTAGTAATTTAACAAAAAAAATTATACCAAATCTTTGTAAATAATTTTAATTTTTTATTGGGAAAGATTACTTAAACAAATCTATGAAAAAACAACATGAGATATTTGTTTTAAAAATATCTTGAATAATTTAGAAACTTACTTTATATGAAATAGTAAATTTAGAATATATCTTTTATACTTAATCATATACATTTTAGAAACTTTTTTTTGTCTAATAATTTAACATATTTGTTTTATGCTTTATTTTTATAAATAATTACTTTTTTATTAAAAATTACTTAAATAAAAAATGCATAAAAAACATGAATAGATGTTATTGCAATTTTATGTAGAAATTTTACTTATAAATTTTATTTTAGTTTGACTTTGTAGTGTTAATGTGAGAAAAATAAATTTAGGAGTTACATTTACAATATAAATGAGAAATGGAAAATGAGACACATTGAGTATACAAATATTTTAGAGGGGTGAAATGAATCAAAATAAATATTAAAATAAGTTGTAATATTTATCTTTTCATATTATTTTTTTCATAGCTCACTTGAGATCAAAGGATTTTTTTTTTTTGAATTTATAAATTGCTTATTTGTTGCTTATAATAAGAAAAATATGTCTTGTAGATTATTGATTTAAAATTCTCAAGATTGTTTTGTATAACTCTTTTCCTTATTAGAGTGAACAAATTCATTTCAATTTTATCTCTAAGATGCCTTGCAAGATAGGTCAAATGCAAATCCAGTTTTGATTATACAACTCTTTTTTCATGCAATTTTTTTTAAATTGCTGGTCAAATTCCCCTACTCAATGATTAGAAAGAGTTTATCAATTGTGATTTTAAAATAAAAGATAATTTTGAAGTGGGAAAAAATAACTTTCCTATTTTATAAGTGATATTTTTCTTATATATAAATAAACAAAGATATAAAAACTCTACAAATTATGTTGAGTGCTGACTCTTCAGCTCCTTCACTTGTGTATAGAATACGTTATTTATATATGCTGCTCATTCATTGTAAAACGTGGTTGATAATAAATATATTCCTCTGCTTTCAGTGTAGACGTAGCCATTAATGGTGAACCACGATAAAATCCTGTGTCATCTCATTGTTAATTTTGTCAATCTGTGTTTATACTTTGTTTTGCATTTTGGTTTGCACTCCATTTAGATTCACAGATTATGCATGAAATTGCTTGAAATTTCTTTTCCTGTTGCTTATATTTTTGTTACTGGATATCATCTTGATATAATGTTCTCCTTACATGCACAACTGTTTTCCCAGATACTTGAATGCATAGTAGGCCATGGCCAAGTGGAAGATATCAATAGTGAAACCTAAAAATAGTGACTTCTATGCCAAAATGTGATCTTAAGCTATACAATGTATATACTATTCCCCATGCCTCGGAAGTTGAAAAGTGAGTTTCAAAACCTTATTTTTGTGGAGAATTTTTCATCATTTTCAAATCTTAAACAAAGACAAAGAGGCATAATCTAATGCATGTACCAGAAGTATGATCTAGCAGTAAAATTGAGGAAATGTCATTTGACAATCCAGATTTGATCAAAGGTTTGTGGTGTTTTCAATCTGTTATTAGAAGAATAAATCGATGGTAAGAAATAATTCAAATCAGATAATATCAAACCAGAAATTCAGATAATACAGATCAAACAATAAAAATATTATATTACTGCAAATCACAAACGGATTGGTTGTTCCAGCATAAGAAATAAAACTGAAGAAGATTACTCAACTCTCAGTGCAATCTTTAGGCAGAACAAAAATATGATTTTTTTTATTTTTGTATATATTTGTATTTGGAAAAATTTAATGCTCGCTAAACTCTTCAATCGCGACCTTGAAATGTTTGTTCAATGGTGCTATAGCTGCACAAATATGATCAATGGCGTCCAAAAAATATAGTTAGAAATTCTTCAGGGAGAGCACTTTCTACCAAAATAATGTTGCCAAACATTTACCAAGAAACGTAAATGATATTATAGAAAATTAAATAAAAAACTAATAATTATTGTTGTAACATGACATCATATACCTAAGTCAGATCCACCATGCAAACTGGGATCATGCTCTGCTCGCTTCTCAGCTTCTTCATCAACTTTCTTCCTATGATCCTCCAAATTTGTGAGCTCTATGCTGCAACGATGGACCATGTGAGACACATATGGTTCCATCACCATCTCTAAAGCTCATGCCACCTAAAACACCATGCAGATATTGAACCCTCAACAACAATCCCAAAATGCTAAAAATCTACAAAGCATGAAATAGAGAAAATGAGTTACCTTGTATGAACGGAGGTGAACTATTGGGCCTCACACAAGAATCTAGACCGATTCTTGTAAGAGTTTTAAGAGATTATATGCAGAGCACTCAATCTAAAATGAACTCTATTGATGAGTAGATGGCATATTCCTTGCAGCCGTGGTGGCTTCTATACTTAGCGTGCTTGACTTCCCTCCTCCTCCTCCCTTGCCGGCTGCAATTTCATACACTCTCTCATGATCACCTGTAACAACCTCAGCTCCAACAAATCTGATAACTGCATACTAATAGAAGCAACACACCCTTGTTCTGCCTTTGATTCTCCGTTTTCGATAAGCTCCATCAAATCTGGTATCAACACTTTAAATATGATATTTGCATATAATCTCTTAAAACTCTTAGTGCTATATGTAAAGATATTCAAAATAAAAATAAAAGATCTTGCATCTTAAGATCTAATTTCATTAAAAACTAAACTTCCCTAAATAAAGATTTAAGTTCGATGCCACCTTCTTCACTGTGCTCCTTCCCCTCTTGAAATCCATGGCGATCAAAAGAAACAACCAAAAGGGTTTGAGTTTGATTGGGCCAGGGTTTGAAATGTCACATGGCTCTATGTCGATCTTTGTCACCCAAAAGTCCTCCTTTTCTCTTTTCTCCTTCCTCGCCCCTGATATGAAAGTGTAAGTTGATTTGTTTTTTGACTGCAAAATGGAACAATCTTCTCGTCAGAGAAAATTGAACTATGAGCATCATCCCTCCTTAATGTTGTCGCCCCCCTCTCCCCGGTCTGTTCGTGTTTTTACTGTATTAAAAGAAATGATCTCACAAATCCCCCAGACCTCTCAACTGCTGGCCCATTACATTCTTGATGTTTGGGTGACGCATGCTATTCTCAGCCGCTGCCCACTACTCATTGAAGGCATCCACTTCCATCGGTTACGTTTACCTTTCTTTTTTGTGTACTCGGGTCTTTTGATCCATTATGCGACTGATAGAACGCCTCTCGGCGTAATAACTTGATTTTTGATCCAAAACATCGATACAAAAATATTTACACATATCATGTACACTCTTTTGCGTCATAAAATATTTATACAATTTTGGGTGACAAAAACTTTATTAAAAATTAGAAATTACCAAGAAAGTTCTTATGAGAACTACTTATCAACCAAACAATAAAAAAATGATATTTAAATATCTTATAAACTTTTAAAAATAATTTAGTTTGTCTTCTATGCAATAGGATGTTTTAGCCAATCGAACCAAGGTCCTAAATCAAAATTAATTTGATTACTCTTAAGATGTTACAATAATTTGATTTTTGATCCAAAACATTGATAAAAAAATATTTGCACATATCATATTCTTTTACATTATAAAACATTAATTTTAAAAAAATCTATTTTTTTACACCATAAAACATTAATTTAAAAAAATCTGCACAGTTATAGCAAAAGTATTCTGAATTATTTTTATATTCTTTTATTTAAATACTTTAAAGATTAGTTATTGTATAAATACAATGCAACAAGTTGCATCTTGAACCTGTGAAGAATAGTAGAGAATTTGGGTGGCTTATAGTCTGCTGAATCTACTGAATGGCTAGGGAAGGTGTTGTAGGACCAGATGGGCAATTGAAGGGAGCCCATGGGACTTCCATTGAGGAGGCTTACAAGTATCAAGATGTAAGCTCTGCAGATGAGGTTTGTTAATTTCAGTCACTTAACTGAAATATTTAGTTTTGAAGAGAATGAATTATTTTTCTGAGCAACATTACTTCATGCTAAGCAAAGTGGGGAGTAACAAAGAGTTAGAATATGCAAGTATTACATAGATTTGGCTTTCAAATATAATGTTTAACATTCAAATTTTATTATATTCTTTTGTGACATTTTGTCATATTTTGTTATTTTTATGTGAGGAGTGTTTGGTTTGTTATTGTGTTTTGTTTCTTGGTGTTCCTTGCTGATTTTGCTAGTAGTTGAGTGCCTACCAGGGTTCTGAAGGCACGGAAGCAAGTGATTACCTCAAAGAGTTTAATGATCAATTCGACTTGGCTCGGTATTATTTGACTAAGGCGAGTGACCGGATGAAAGCTGGTGCAGATGCAAGCAAGAGGAATGTAGAGTTTCAAGTCAGGGATCAGGTTCTACTCCGGATGGATCCTTTGCAGTTTCGCCCTCAGAAGGGTATGAGCCAGAGCTTTGTGCGAAGGTTTGATGGTCCTTTCCAAATTCTAGGTCAAATTGGCAAGGTTGCATATAGACTGAGGCTGCCTATGCATATGAAGGTGCATCCAGTGTTCCATGCAAGTCAGCTTTGCCCGCGTCATGCTGATATGGATGACTTGCTTCGAAATGTTCCAACGTGTGGGCCAGCCAATGTTATTGGCATACCTAAGTATTTGGTGGATGAATTCATCGACATAAGAGAAAGAGGTATTGGGAAGCATAGGCTTCGAGAATTTTTGGTTCTGTGGAAGAACAGGCCACATACTGATGCTACCTGGGAATGAGCCGAAGCGTTGTGGCAGGCTGAGGAAAAGGTTTTGGAGTACCTGGATAGGTGCTCCGCTCCACCTTCAAAGTGAACAGAGTTGGAGGGGAGTCTCCCGTGTGGTCGAGGAGGTTGCACCGGTGCCAGGACGCCGCCTGAATAAAGTGGGGGAGAATGTAACAGTTATTTCAAAGACAGGTGTTTAAGCTAGCCGAGTTGGTTTGTTGTGCAAACCGATCTGAGTTCTTTGTGGCAAAGTGGATCTGACACAATGTGGAGCTTAAGAGATAGTTGCACCGAATGCTTAATCTGCTGAGTGGGGCTCGAGCTGGACTTCTCTGTGAGTTAGCCTTTTGGGTTGTAGCAATTTTCTCTGAATTACAGTATCGAGGTCGAGCTGGGTTTCGACTGAGCGTCGAGCGATATGGATCTGGTTCATGCGGGTTGCAGACAAACTTTTGTGTGGTGCATGCTATGTTGCATTGGGTATCAACCAAGTCAAGTTGGTTGCTCGTAACTGAATGTGGTGAGTTGGTTGATTGGCTATTTAAGTATCGAACTTGGGTGCGAGCTGGGATGGACTTGAGCTCGACTCAAGTATAGTGTGGATATTCGGTTATGCCTTGTAATCTATATAACGAGCTCAGCTCGATGAATGTAAATATAGATAGAGAGAACTAGTATGATCTAGTGTTGCAATATTCTGTAGGTGATTAGTATTTTGAGCATAGCTAGAGGGACTCGATCCAAGATCTTTGAATCCAAGTGGGATCATTGTGAGGCTTGCAACTCATAGGATGGGCATGGTTTCAGTTTATATGTGTGACGGCTTCGGATGAGGCTAGAGGGTAGGATTGTTATCCATTGGGCTTTGTAAGTTTCTTGAGCTCGAGCATTGTTGGCTGAGCCAGACTCGAGTTCATGGTTTTTCTTGTTTGTGTAATAATTTGTTGTAGAGTTATTAATAGACATTGCTTTTGGTCCCGTGCCGAGTCTTTACTTTATTGTATTTGATTTCATTGCATTGAGTTGTGTGAGTTTAGATATACTGGTGCATTACATTGGTGCATAGTGTAGAAGGCATAATCTGGTTTCCTGGCCTGAGTTGCCTCCGTGAGCTCTTGGCGGGACCGAATGTCATAGCAATCAGTGAATGTCAAAAGGACACGTGGCTCAGTGCTAGGATGTTGATTGGCTAAAATCCAAAACAGTTAAAGGCAGTTATTGCAGGTCGAGTTTTAGCTGGAGACATGACCCGATTTAGGCAAGGAATTGAATGACTGGGCGGCCCAATGCAAGAAGATTTGTTAGTGAAGATCAGATAGTGTGATTGGATGATCGGTGCATGAACTTGAAGTCTACGATTGGGTTGTGACATTGAATGAATATGTAAGACTATGCGAGTTGATTACATTAACATATATGTCAATCATAGGTTGATGGTGTAACTGGTGTGATTGCAAGTCGAGAGAGAAGTTGTTGCTAAGCAAGTAAGAACTAGACTATTGATGTGAGCTGATCAGAGAGTGAAGATTGAAGCTTGTATGTTTTATTACTTTAATACAAATTGGCTTTGCTTGGTGTGGTGATTTTTTTACCTAAAAAGGTTTTCCCACGTAAATACTTGTGTCAATTTGTGAATTCTTATTTTTTGTTACCTCTTATTGCTACATGTATTCATCTTAGTAGTTTTAAGAAGCTATAGAACATGTTTTTTCTCTTCTCCCCTGTTGTATTAGTGTTAAGGGAAGGTATTCCACATTGTTGTCTTTCCCTTCAAGTGGTATCAGAGCTTGGCCAGTTGTGTTATCCTTGTTTGAAAGGTCAGTTTTTTTGTGCTAATACTGTTTCAGTGGGAGTCTTGCATTGTTAAGACTTGTTTATGTTTGAGATGGCGAGTACATCAGGTAGAGTAGAGATTGAAAAATTCAATGGCAACAACTTTGAGTTATGGAAACTCAAAGTGGAAGACTTGCTGGTGGATAAAGACCTCTGGATAGCAGTGTCTGGAACTATGCCACAAAGTATGAAGCAAGAGGATTGGGACCTTGCTAATAGAAAAGCAAGAGGTCTGATAAGACTAAGTCTGGCTGATTCTGTACTCCTGAACATCTATGAGGAGAAGTCTGCAGCTTCATTATGGAAGAAGCTTGGTGATATTTATCAAGGAAAGTCTCTAGTAAATAAGTTATTCTTGAGGAAGAAGTTGTACTCCTTGAAAATTGAAGAAGGTGCATCTGTTGCAGACCATCTGAACTCATTTAACATGAGTGTTACTCAGCTAGCGTTTGTAGGTGTAAAGACTGAGGAGGAAGATCGTTGCATGCTCCTATTGTGTTCGTTACCTGACAGTTGGGATCATCTTGTGATGGCTATTGGAAGTACCACCACTACTTTCAAGATGGAAGACATTGTTGCCTCACTGTTATCTGAAGAGATGCAGAGGAAGTCTTCAGAGATGGACAAAGAGGCCCTTGTTGTTCGAGGTAGACCAAAGGAGAAAGGAAAGAAGAAGGACAAGAAGTCCAAATCTAAATCTGCAAGGAGATCAAAGTCTCCTGGTAAAAATTTCAAGGTGAGATACTGGAACTGTGGGCAACCTGGTCATATCCGAAAGGATTGTAAGGAGAAGAAGAAGAAGAATGCTTCAGATAATGACTCTTCTCAAAGTGATGCAGACACCTTCATTGTAGTAGCCTTGAAAAATTAGGCATCAGATGATGTCTGGATGGTTGACTCAGGTGTGTCCTTTCACATGACATCCCATAGAGAATGGTTCTCTAAGTATGAGAAGTATGATGGTGGAAAGGTGTACCTGGAAAGTGATTCAACACTAGAGATTGTTGGCAGAGGAAGAGTCAGAATTCAATTTCCTGATGGTAGAGTCAAAGGAATTGGTGGCGTACTGCACATACCAGGTCTAGCTCATAATCTTCTTTTTGTCAGTAAGTTAAATGATGCTGGTGTAGAAGTTCTTTCTCAAGTAAAGGATGTAAAATGGCTAGAAGAGCAATGGTGTTGGCTAAGGGTGTTCATACTGGAACTCTGTACAAGCTGGATGCATACCCTGTTCAAAGTAACAGTGCCTTTGTAATGTCAAAAAAAACTGTTCCTGTAGAGGAAGATGAAGACACTTCTTTGGCTGCAAATGCTTTGGAGGTAAAACTCCCAACATAGAAGACTATGTTGTGGCATCATAGACTAGGTCACATAGGTGAGAAAGGTTTAAAAACCTTGAAGAATAAAAATCTTGTAGAAGGGCTTGATGATTGTAACCTTGAGTTCGATTTTGCGAACACTGTATTTATAGAAAACAACATCGTGTTTCATTTTACTCGAGTCCTCGTAAATCTTCTGGTATACTGGATTATGTTCATTCTGATGTGTTTGGTCTAGTTAATGTTCCTTCATTATCGAAGTCTAGATATTATGTTTCTTTTATTGATGACTGTTCGAGAAGGGCATTTGTATACTTTCTTAAAAGTAAATCAGAAGTGTTCAGTCGGTTTAAAGAATTTAAAACTTTGGTAGAGAATCAGACTGGAAGGAAAATTAAATGTTTGAGGACAGACAATGGCGGTGAGTTTTGTTCTGCAGATTTTGAAAGGCATTGCACAAATCATGGAATTAAAAGGCATAAAAAAACACCTTATACTCCATAACAAAATGGAGTTGTTGAAAGGTTGAACACGATGCTGATGGAAAAGGCAAGGAGTATGCTGAGCGGTGCTGGTTTGGAGTAGAAGTTCTAGGCTGAGGCTATGGCTACAACATGTTATCTAGTAAATCATTCTCCTTGCTCTGCTCTTGTTGATAAGACACCTTTGGAAGCATGGTCTGGTAAGAAGCCCTCTCTCAGACACATTCGTGTCTTTTGCTGTGAGGCATATGCTTATGTGCCAAATGAGAAAAGATCAAAGATGGATAACAAGGCTATTAAATGTATTCTCATCGTCTATAGAGTTGGTGTGAAGGGATACAATATTTAGAACCCTGTTACTGAGAAGGTTCTGTACAACAGAAGCGTGATATTTCGTGAGCTAAAACCTTCAATAAGTGATCAACAACTTGAGACAGATCAGAGAGACAAGAAGAATGATGCAGTTGAGATTCCTCAAACTCCAAAAAAGGAAGAACTACATGGTGTACCTGAGACTAAGACGATTTCAAGTAGCTCTGAGAGTTCTGATGATGAAGAACCACAACCTTAGCCAGTAAGAAGGTCTACATGAGAAAAATGGCAACCTGAAAGGTATGGTTTCTCAATGTTAGATTCAAACTGTGCCTATGCCTTAATTACTAGCACTGATGAGCCTAGGACTGTAAAAGAAGCAATCAACATGACTGATTCAAATTCTTGGCTGGAGGCCATGAATGAAGAAATGGATTCATTGAAGAAGAATGAAACCTGGGATTTGGTACCTTTGCTTAAAGGGAAAAAGCCTATTGGCTGTAAGTGGGTATTCAAAAAGAAGACTGGTCTTGATGGCAGTGTTGAGAAGTATAAGGAAAGATTGGTTGCAAAGGGATTCTCCCAGAATTGACTATGGAGAGATTTTTTCCCCTATAGAAAAGTTGACATCCATCAATTTTTTGTTATCATTGACAGTAGTGTATGACTTAGAGATTGAGCAGATGGATGTGAAGACAATGTTTCTTCATGGTGAGCTGGAAGAAGAAATTTATATGTCCCAACCTGAGCATTTTGTTGAAAAAGGTAAACAAATTATAGTCTGTAAGTTAAAGAAATCTATGTATGGTTTGAAGCAGTCTCCTAGAATGTGGTACCAAAAATTTGACATGTTTGTGTTATCTATGGGATTTGTGAGATCAAAATCTAATCATTGTGTTTATTATAAATCTGAAAATGATCGTGTGCTTGTTATTACCCTTTACATGGATCATATGTTATTCATAGGAAATAGCAATACTATGATTTCTAATCTTAAATCTTAGTTGTCTGCAAAGTTCAAAATGAAAGATCTTGGTGCAGCAAGGTACATTCTAGGAATGGAGATAACCAGGGATAGAACAAGAAGAAAGCTTTGGGTAAGTCAGAGTAAGTATGTCAATACTATTCTGGAGAGATTTGGTATGAATGACTGCAAGCAGTTAGTTGTTCCAATTATGCAGAGAACAAAACTATCTGTTGAAGACTGTCCAAAGTCTGCTACTGAGATGGAGGACATGACCAGGGTGCCTTATGCAAGTGTTGTTGGCAGTTTAATGTATGCGATGGTTTGTTCAAGACTAGACATTTCCCAAGCAATGGGAGTTCTCAACCGATTTATGGAAAATTCAGGAAGATCACATTAGGATGTTGTGAAGAGAGTCTTCAGATATTTGAAGGGTACTTCAGACTATGCTCTATGTTACCATGGTAGTTTGGTTGCATCACAGAGGACACTCAACATTCATGGATATGTTGATTCTGATTGGGAAGGGGACATTGACAGCAGGAGATCCACCAGTGGGTACATATTCATGTCAAAAGGTGGAGCAATCAGTTGGATGAGCAAGCGACAAGCTATAGTTGCTCTATCCACTTCAGAGGCAGAGTACATGGAAGCAACTCATGCCTGCAAGGAAGCAATTTGGTTGAGTAGATTGTGTTTGAATATTGGTTTTAATCCAGGGCAGATTACAATCTTTTGTGATAGTCAAAGTGCCACTTTTTGGCAAATAACCTGACTTTCCATGCCAGGACAAAGCATATTGATGTGCAGTATCACTTCGTGAGGGACATGGTCGAAGATGGAAAGGTCTATCTTGAAAAGGTCAACACTTTGAAGAATGTTGTAGATGCATTAACGAAGCCAGTGAGCACATAAAAGTTTAGATGGTGCGCAGAATCTATGGGCCTTGGGGCCTATGATCGTTAGTAATATTTTGAAGTTAAGAGGAAGCTGGGAATCTTCGTCAAGTGGGAGCATGTTGAGAAATTGTGCCTCAATTACTAGCTTGGACCTATGTCAGGAAAGGACTTGGCGAAAAATGTCTTGCTTTTGTCCCCCTTAACCGCTTTACTGTGGCGGTCTGGTTTTGCCTTGGTGGTACCACACTGGTGACCTGGCGGTTATCACTTCATCGAAAGCGATGAGTCCGCTCACCGTGGTGGTTGCCTATGTTCTGTCTGGCGATTACCGCCACACTCTGGTGGCTGCGGTGAGGCCGCCTGTGGTCTATCTGGCGGTGAGACTGTTGGCGGTATGCAAGGTGATCACCGCCCTACCGCGAGGTGGCCTGGCAGCCCCCACGACAGTGCGGTGTGACTGCTTGCAGTCTGCCTAGTGATTACCACTACACCGCAGTAGGCTGAACGGGCTCGACGATGGCGCGGGGCGAACAGAGACAGAGCTCGGGTGAGTTCACCGCCACACCGCGGGGTGACTTTGTGAGCTTGACGGTAGCACGGGTAAATTCAGGGAGAGCTCAGATGAGCTCACTGCTATACTGCGATAGGTGGAAGTCAGCTCGACAGTAGTGCGAAGAAGTCTGGATGAGCTCGGGTGAGTTCATCGCCATACCGAAATAGGTGAAGACGAGCTCAGCGGTGGTGTGGTAGGAGCTCAGATGAACTTGGAGCTCGGTCAACCAAGCTTGACCAAATGTTAGAGCGATCAGTGAATGTCAGAAGGACACGTGGCGCAGTGCCAGGATGTTGATTGGCTAAAAGCCAAAATAGTTAAAGGCAGTTATTGCAGGCTGAGTTTTAGCTGGAGATAGGACCCGATTTAGGTAAGGACTTGAATCCCTGAGCGGCAAAATGCAAGATCTGTCAGTGAATATCAGATAGCATGATTGGATGATTGGTGCATGAACCTAAAGTCTACGATTGGGTTGTGACATTGAATGAATGTGCAAGACTATGTTAGTCGATTACATTAACATATATGTCAATCATACGTTGACGGTGTAACTGGTGTGATTGCAAGTCGAGAGAGAAGTTGTTGCTAAGCAAGTAAGAACTAGATTGTTGTTGTGAGCCGATCAGAGAGTGAAGATTGAAGCTTGTATATAATATTTTATTACTATAATACAAATTGGCTTTGCTTGGTGTGGTGGGTTTTTTACTTGAAAAGGTTTTCCCACGTAAATACTTGTGTCAATTTGTGAATGCTTATTTTCTGTTACCTCTTATTGCTGCATGTATTCATCTTAGTAGTTTTAAGAAGCTATAGAACTTGTTTTTGCTCTTCTCCCCTGTTGTATTAGTGTTAATGGAAGGAATTCTGCACTGTTGTCTTTCCCTTCACTCCTTAAGTTATTTATGCCTTTCCATTGGTTGATTAGTTACACTTCTACAAATCTATGAAATAAAATTTTCACTATCAACACCAAACCCATATACAAATTTTGATACTAAATAGATAGAAAATGTAATAAATATATAGTTTCCTACATTAACCATAGTGTGAAATGATTCCATATGAACCCAATAAGGAAAGATGTTACAATGGTATCAAAAATTTATAAGCGTTCTAGTAACATGCCAACATAGATCGTACATAACAAGAATGAAATATATATTGAGAGAGAGAGAGGACTTATTTTGTGAAAATCCAACCTCCAAAGAATAAAAAATAATATATTTCTTGCAACAAAAATACTCACAACTCACAATATCAAGATCCAAGTCTTAACATGGAGATGAACACTCCCAGCCTAAGAAGAAACCATACAAGATTCAATCTTCTTCTATAGTATTGAGAAACCATTGTTTATATCCCTATAAAATTAATCCAAGAGAAAATTAGAGCCACATGCACCAATCCACACTCCTCAAGTTTTAAATAAGGAACCTAAGCCAAGATCCACTCACAATGAGTAAGTACAATATAATCAAGTGCTTGATTAACAAGTAATTAATGAATTCAACACAAGGCTCCTATTTATATGTGAGATAGTAACAAGAAAGAAGAAACCTTTTAGAAGATTCTTAGAGACCTTTTCCACCTTTATTTAATTCATTTCCAACACACAAATACTTGATGCTCAATCATCTCCATGGTGGCTCATTTTCTCCCTCAAACCAAGTTTACTTACAATATGCACAACAAGAACAAATTGATTTCACAATATTTAATACATTTTATAGTTAACCAAAAATATTAAATTTATTCCTCCAATGGCATAGATTGACCATATGATAACTAAACCATGACTCAACAATGTGTCACCCAAATTAAATATATTTGTGATGTAAAACACAACCCCATTTAGGAAAATATTACCTAATTATAACTATAAATATTTTTGTATGCAAGGTTTACAACACTTTCCCAACATTATTCCGTTCATATACATTATGTAAGGTCAAACCAATAAATGGAAAACCATAGGGAATATTTCTACAAAGGGAAAAACATCCCCATAGTCATCATACATCATCCAAAATTATTTGTGCTCACAAATTTCACCAAGTCAACGTCAAAATCTAGAACTACACATCAATGTGTTCCTATGACACATACAAACTAGGGTTATCTACCACCAAGTAACACTCTAATATCACACTAAATCTTGCTTCTAGCCCAATATCCAAACATACTCCTCAAAACCAAATCTCCTCCTAAAAGGCCCATACTTCTCATGTACTCTACCTCTGTAAGTGTAGTCATAAGAGAAATCACAACATATCCAACCATCTACAACAAAAAAAGGGTATCCACATACCCTTAAGTAAACCATTATCTAACCACATCTCCTTTCCATAGAATATTTGTATATTCATTATCCTACCCGAGGCCTATCCTCCAAGTTAGAAAATGAAACACATAGATATGTATCAAACACACACAAATACCCTCTACACTACCTCCTTAGGACTCCCATTAATTCAAAAATATACAATTTGGTGTAAATTGCAGTATATCTTTTCTTTTATACACACTAGCATAAAACATGTGGATCATATCCTCTATCTCACCTTGTGTAAAAGAACATTACAAATCATGTCCATCTTGCAACATAAATAAATTGCTCCAATTTTGTATTATATATTTTCTTAATTGAAATTCCCATCCAAAAAATCTTTCTCCGCATCTAGTTTTTCAACCTAAGGGTCTAAAAAAACAACAAATAAAAAATAATGAAACATATAAGCTTCACAACTATAATTATCATACCATCATACATTCCCACAATTATGGAATCAATCCATATCCACTAACCTTTCCTTTTAGTACTCATACCCATCCTCAAAACTAAATCTACAAAGTTCAAAACTTACAAAAGAGAAAGAAAAATGTAGAATCCACTTGAAAACTAGATGGGTTGTACTTATCAAGATAACTTCTCCATCGATTGGACCTCCTCAAGAGTGGGGTAAGAAATTTTTACCCTCCTGCAATGCTCAACTCACTCCAACTTTCTATTTGAACTAAATAATCATCAAGTCCATGCTAAAACCATATCTAGCCCAAGATTTAGGCTCCTTGATATTCTTACTAAAACCTTGTCAAGAGACTCATCTCATTCCAAAAATTGATCTCCAACACCAAAGATATCTCTAGCCTCATCTCAGATTGTATACCAATAATACGTATACTCCCAATTAACTAATGCCTAGAAAACTCCATTTAGCACTATACTATTTGGGAGTATTGTTCTCCCAAGCAATGATCATTATACTCATCATAGAGGATAATTTACAAATCATAACTAGAGCTCCCACTACATGGTTGGTGTAGAATCCAAGAAGTTCCTATGGATCCATGATTTCCATCTTTGCATCATTTATCTCTACTAGAAAAATCTACTCAAAGGATACCATATCATTTCAAAAATTAACCAATAATCCAAAGTCCACAATGACAAAATAGCACCCATCTTAAATACCAAAATAACACGTTAAATTAATAATTCTATGTCACTATCAAAACTCCCACTAAGAGTGTTATGGAACTACCCATGACATTTTGATTCCTTTGTGATATGCTTACAAACACAATTGTGTCATGCTAAAAACTCCAATTATTTGTACAAGAGATTCCATTAGCATCATGGTCCCCGTATTCATCCTAGAAAATAGTGTGACACAAAAAAATATATTCCTGAACAAAATCTCATACTATTCAAATTTAGAGTATCCCATGAAAACATAGTTCATGTCCTCAAAAATTAGGATATCCCTTCTACCTATGAGATATTTGAAAAATATTATCAAATATCCATCTCCCTACATTTGTACTACTCAATATGTTAGTGCTTCATGATGAAAAATATCAATAAAATAGAATATAAAAATTTGTGGTATCCAAATAGTCTACAAAAAATAACTAAGATGCTAAAAATGATGACAACTCACCTCCACCACTATCATCCAATGAATATCCCTATTGCACACATATGAAACCATTGACACTTTACAAACTCAATTTTGAGTTATCTATGCAAGATGCAAGAACACAAACATGACACCAACAACCACAAACTACACACATGTAACCTCCAACAAAGGTCATAAAACAATAATGGCCAATGTTGGGATACAACTAAAGGTAACAATTTTAATTTTATGTTTAAATAATGGTTGGTACTCATATTTTCATTTTAGTTTAATCCTAGGTCAATACTGGGACAAAAGTAAAGGTAATAATTTCAATTTCATGTTTAAAATATGGTTGGTACTCTTGTTTGCAATTTAGTTTAATCCTATGCCAATGTGGGGCGTAAACTTGTGAAGAGCATAATTATTTTTTCTCAAGGGTTGGAGGTAGCAAATTACGTATAATGAAATACAATTTAACTTAACAAATGAGTTGTAGAAGCTATAATCCTATTTGATAATTTATCTTAAATATGCTGAAGGAAGGGTTTATGCTACAAAAATTGTCTGCTATAGGAACATTAATAGTTTGCTACATGAACATAAAATGTGTGGTATATGAATAGAAAACACTCTACTATAGAAAATAAGTTTGCATCTTACTCAAACTAAACATACACAAATGTATTTAAGAAGTACACTTCAAAGATTATTTATGCAATGACTTTCTTCTAAATCATAAATAATTATATTCCATTCATAAATAAATCTACAACTCTATAATTCATACCTTTATCTTCCACAAATAATAATTAAGAAACAACAACCATAGAATAATATGTAAGGATAAATTTAAATAATTTAAACAAAATGATATAAAGGACACACAATCAAAATAAGAAAAGATCACCAAGCGTTCCTAGGGCGGGCCCTCTTCATGGTGTGCCAAGTGATGGAATAGATCGTTACAAACTTCTTGATCAGAACATGTAAATTATATTTCTTGTATTGTTGAATATGTCTACCAACCTATACATCACTTGTATTGTAGTTTATATAACTCACAACTCATAACAACTAGGCTATAAAAAGATATAGAGTTATGTTGGTCTTTAACCCATAAAACCTAAATATAACCTATAGACACCTAAAAATGACTAACACATCTTGCCATCATTTCTCAACAATTCTTCTTTTGATGTTAATTAAATAATTTTTATTATTTAACTGGATTAGCATCATTTCTTCTTCATCCTAGATAATTAGATAATTTTAGTTATTTAATTATTTAAATTGAAAATTTCCCTTCATTTCTACTTTAATTAAATAATTTTAATCATTTAATTAATTCACTAATTTATCATTTTTCTCCATATTAATTAAATAATTTTAATTATTTAATTAATTCATTTTCATATAATTGTTCCTCCATTAATTATTTTCTTCTAAATATTATTTTATTTATTTTCCCGTGTGTACATGAATTAAATAATTTATTCATTTAGTTATTTTATTAATTATTTATGCACTTTCGACCTCATGAGTTAACTCACATTCACTTCTAGTCCACTCTTCAATCAAATCGGACTTCTATCTAATCTATTTAGTCTAACTTATAGTCACTCTTCTCCAATCAATCGATTTCACTTCATTTCTCCATATAGTCAGCCCACTCAAATCATGCAATCAATTAACTCCTTAGATCTATCAATCATTTCATCTCAAGCATTATCATCCATTGATCTATTTATCAATCTCATCCATTGATCGATATCAATCAAATTTATAAATACAACCTTCATCCATCTCATTGATTCCTCTAGAAATATTTATTCTTTTGTGATCATTATTATTCTAAGTGCTTTATGAAAAATTATGAGAGCAACTACAATACCATTCTTCAAGGTGCAATTGAAGAACAATGAAGCTAAGCAAGTGAGTGTATGATGTTATTATTGTACAATTGGTTCATTGTTTACACAATTTATTTATGCTTCATTAAGTGATTTGATTTGATTGTGATTGGGTTCCTTATTGTCCATGGTTTATTTATTCACAATTCAAAATTATTTATTGATATTAATAATTTTGTGAGATTTTATTTATTTAGCAGTTATAGGGTGGAATGACGTAATTGATTGACCCTTTGACACAACTAATTGACCTTTCAGTACAATTGATTATGCATACAATGAATTTGATTATGGAAATAGTTCAAAAATTGGATGTTTCAACACAATTGATTGAGGATTCATCACATTTGATTGACCTTGTGTCGTAGTTGATTATATTTTTACCACATTCGATAAACAAAGAAGTCATTTTGTTCTGTAGGGATTTGGTTTTTCTAGTTCATTGCTATATATTTTTTTACCATTTCTATGATAAAATTTGACTGTAATTTACTTGCATCTGACCCTTGAACATTTAATTCATTATCCTCCTAGGTTTTTGTAATCTATTTTACAAAAATTCTAAATTTTCTTATAAATTGGCACAATTGATCATGTTTTTGTTGCATTTGATTGGTGGTTCAACACAGTTGATCGAAATATTGTCACATTTAATTGGGATTTAAGTGCAATTGATTGAGATTTCATAACAGTTGATTGGGGATTCGGTACAACTAATAAGGTATACCATTTAGGTGAATTCTAGTTTTTTGTGCATTTCTATCTATTTCAACTTATTTGATTCTAGGTTTGATGCATTTGATTCTAGATTATTCACAATTGATCTATGTTTTTGAGGATTATTTTTTTCCTAACCCTTCTTTATGGATCTTGGTTACTAACATGATTTTTGTAGCTTGACTATCACTGGGAAAAGGAAAAAACTTTGAAACTATTGATGTATTTGTTGGAAGGTTTATTGCTTTGATTTCTAAATTAGCTCACATTTCAATTTCTTAAGGGAAATAATTTTATTATTATGTTTGGTAGAATCATCAGTGTGAATTCTCTCCCCTTGTATCTAGTGTGAGCCTGGGGATTAAAAAACACTTAAATTCACTTTTTGTTTTCTTTTTACCCAAGGAGTGCTAGTTGTGTATTCTCTCCCCTTGTGCCTTGTGTGAGCCTGGGGATAAAAAACACTAGTATCTTCTCTTCTTAATTTAGTAGGAGGATTTATTGGGAGTTTTACCACCCTAAGAGTGATCTCAGTCATAATTTTTTGGTAGGGTATACAAAGGGGAGAGTGAAATTTGTACCTTAAAGTGTGACTAGTGTCATTCTAGCCAAGCCACAAGATCCTTAGTCCACCAAGACTTGTTAGGTGAGGAGAAAGGGGGAGAACCCCCCAATCTTAGGAATTATCAAATGGGCTCACTATTCACATAAACCACTAAACACCTTTTTTTTAGACCTAAGACCATCGATCATTGATCTAGTGTGGTGCAAGGTACAATATCATGCTTGAAGTTACCTAACATATACTGTCTCGAGGAGAGATAAGATTTATTTAAAGGTGTAAAAACCTTCAAGGGAAGGGGAAAGGTGAGCCCCTGTGCCACTGAAACCCTATCTATTCCCTCTTGAGAGTGGAATGTGTATACAAAATCCCATGGAATTTTATCGCTTGGTTCATACTAATGAGACACTCCTTAATTGAATAATATAGGTTGTTATCATGTTTGAAATGTCTTTATTTTAAGGCCAATAAAACCATTTGGCCTTATACCCAAGAATATCAAAAACCATTGTGTCTTACAGTTGTTTCTATTTTCTTGCCAAATTACCCTCAAAATAGTAAAAAATAATCATTTTTTCTAAAAATTGCATAGAACACCACAACTAATTCCTAAAAAATCATAATTGATTATCCTTTGGCACAATTAATTTTACACAAAAATGTAGAAACTTAGGTTTTTTCCTAAAATGCCACAATTGATCTTTCCTGCATCACAATTAACTTTGGAATGTCACAATTAATTCTATATTTTTCATAGTTGATTTACAAATTATAAACCTATCCTAAATAATTTTACACAAATAATCACAATTGAATATTTGCTTGTTGTATTTGATATATCATGTACCATAATTGATCCTATATTCAATGTAGTTAATTTGTAGACTATAAACTTGACTTGAACAATTTTACATGGAGCACCACAACTAAAGCTCTATCTGACACATTTGATCCATCTTGTATTGCAATTGATTTAGATTATCACTTACTTGACTACTATCTAGAAATCCTATAACTCATAGCCATACCTGCACATAGGCATACTTGAGACGTACCAAAATACCATATTCAATTCTCATCTACTATCCTACACACATCCCATCTCACCTTCATATTCATAGTGTTGGCAAGAGACACTACAATATCACTTAGTGTTGTCATTGATGTCAACTCTAATTGATGATCAGATACACACATTATCATTCAAACATACTAACAGACATATTGAAGATTGATAAGGTAGAACAAAGTATCCGGTAGCACAATGTTCATCAATCTGTATGAAGATTTCAGGTTATTATTTTGTGTTGCGCATCTCAGGAAATGATTTTTGGTATAATATCTTTGTTACTTCTAAAGCACAAGGGATCGTATCAATTCATGTGGAAGTTAGATGATTCGGTTGGTTTATTCCCAGTCTTTCTTGTATTGGAGCCGACTTCTTAAATGTATTATGTCGTGGATGTATGAGAAGTATTTAGTTAAGTATTTTTGTGTCTGTACATCTTTGTTTGGGTCCAATCTATGTCTCAACCGACTTTGGAGGATGCGCATAAAGATTTAATTAAGGATCTAGCTGATAGTTGTATTATTTTGGTGTTCTATTGGAGTCGACAAAGTGTAAATGAATTCTATGTTGTGGATATATATGGGTTCGTCCGTATCTTTTTTAATGTAGTATGAAGTGTGTATTGGTGTGAATTGTGAATAAGAGCAGAGCAGAAGAGCGATAATGCATAGTTTCACTTGCACATAGAAGATCTATGTTGTGTGTATGAGCAGAAAAAATCAAAAGTGCAAAATTAGTCTGTAAGACAACACATCTATTATTGTGCTTATCCAGAACTGTAATCAAACATTTTTAGATGCTAACTTTCTCAATTTAAACTCTCAGATGGTTTTAATCTGATTTTCTTTGTAAGGAAGTGAGCCTTCCCTTTGAGCAACAAGCTCTAGGAAGTGCATCTGAATGCAAGTGCATTCCCCTTTTTGTAATCTTTATTTGAGTATACTCATATGATAATTGTGTATTGGCCATCCACCATGGTTTTTCCCCTAATAGGGTTTCCACGTAAAAATCTTGGTGTTATGGTTTTGTGTTTATTTTCCTGTTTATGCATTATGATTGAATGTTGTTAATGCTTTGAAGTTAAAGGTAATAAAGTTAATTTTTGCACAGCATTGATTCACCCACCCTCTTAGTGTAGCTTGTTTCCAACAATTGGTATTAGAGCTAGTTCCTCTCAAATAAGTCTAATCACTTGAGGAGATCTTGGAAGGTGTTTCAATGGATTCAAGCAGTCTTCAATAGTAGCTTTTGGTGGCCCTAGATGATCTTGATTAGTCAAAGGCTGAAGTTCAAAAATTGTAAGCAAACCTCTCAGATGCTGAGAAATTCATTGAGTCTCTGAAAGAAAAAATCAATAAGTCTAGAGAGAAGAGAAAGGAACTATGTGATCAGATTAAATAGAGTGACAATAAGAGCATTGAAGAAGAGCAACTCAGTCAAGCCCCAAAAGAAAAGATAGAGGAATGTGATAAAATTACCAGAGATAATATAGTCCTAAAGCATGAGATGGAATCCATCATGATGAAGATGACCAAGGAGATTGAAGACAAAAATAAAAATGAAGAAAACCTAGCACAATCACTGAAGGAAAAATTTGAAGTATGCAGCTGATTGGATGATGAACTGGAAAAATCTAAGAAAAATAAGAGGCACTTGAAAGGCAGTTGGATGATCTCAGAAATGAACTTTCTACTGCAAATGAGTACAAAGAGAAGTTCAAAGCTATCTATGCCATGCTTGATGAGCTAATTAGCAATCAAAGGACTCATGGTGACAAGCGAGGTCTTGGATATGAAGAAGGAGAAAGCTCAAGACCCAAGAAAAGGAGATTTAGACAAGGAAATCAAATGAACAAATCTGGAAGGTATCCGGTAAGGCAACCTAATGCTCAAAGATTTAATGGATACTATTTTAGTTGTAATAAATTTGGACACATGGCCGCTCAATGTTGAAGTAGAATGAATCAAAGTGGTCCATTATTCTAAGGTTAGTGTTTCAATTGTCATAAGTCAAATGAATGCAGAAATGTGATGAATCAATTTCATAGAAATATCAAATGTTATACATGCAATAGACTTGGCCATACTACTAACCAGTGCAGATCAAGAGGAAATCAATTGAATAAATGGTCTGGAAAAATAAATGTTGTGTGCTATAATTGCAACAAAGTTGGACACATTGCTACATTCTGGTCGAACAAAAAAGGTTTGGTAAATCAAAATAAAAACATGCAAAAGGATATCAATGGAAAAGGAAAAATCACCACAAATGTGGTTAGACAACAGATGCAGAAGAAATAGGTGAAGAAAGAACCCTTTGCTGAGGAAAGTGTGCCAGCACCAGAACCTGCTTTTGGTAATTCCTTCAAGAATTAGTCTCAGGCCTTTGGCCTAGGGGGAGCTGTCAAGAAAATCACATAACCCCCCAACTGGTAAGTGACACTGGATGAGGGTGTGTTTAGTAGATGCATAAACAATCAAAATATTCTATTGAACTCATTGGAGGAAATGGTATGCTATATTGGAGGTCTGTAGAAGTTTTACCCATCATAGTGTACAGGAACAGGGTAACCAGATGTATTAGGGTTAAAGCATTTATTGTGACAAAAGAGTTAGGTATACAAGTGATAAAAGGTCATTTCTACTTTTCATTTTGGCGGGTGCATGGAAATGGGTAGCAATTCCGTGGACACCCTAAAAAAAAGTTTGAAAACCATAACGTGAGTGCGTTATAATGCGCTCACGTTATGTCTTCGTTAAACCAAGGCTAGGTCTCAGCAACTACAAAGACATAACGTGAGTGCGTTATAACACGCTCGCATTATTGACTGCTCAAAGCAAAAAAGCAAATGCAAATATCTCATTTGCATTTCGACTGGTTTTTTTGTTGCACCCACGGCCAAAAACCCCACAATATCGCGCTCACGTTCTAAGAGGAGAATCTCTTCACCAACAATCCATATTTATTCACAAGGATGGCGCCATGACGATGAGGAGTTGTGAGAGGTAAGGATTCTATGGTTTTTGTTTTGAATTTGTTAGTTTTAGGTTGAATTTGATATCTATTTGTTTGAATTTTTAGGAGATGCAAATCAACCTGAAAACCCTCAAAATCCTCAACAAGAAGACCGACCAAATCCTCAAGATCAAAATCAACCACAACATCAATCTCCTCCACCAATCACTCAACCCCCTCCTGGCACTCAATAAAATTTAATGAGTGAAATTGAGAACAACAAAAAACAAATTGAGGATTTGATCAATAGGTTGAGTGATCCAAATGGTTCAACCATAGAAAGAATCACCCTAGAAAATTCATTGAAAGATATGTTAGAAAATGTAGATTCAATTAGTAAACAAATATCTGGATGGGAAGATAGGAGGCAGGTGGCTAGGGAGTATTATGCAAATAAACTATCATACAAGGATGTGAAGGATTTAAAAATTACAAAAGGTGATTTGTGCTCATTATTCATCGACCCACGCACAAATCAAAATCTTACCCTCAATATGAAGAGGTTTCCTATCCATTGGTGCCACCACCGACAGATTAGGGACCGGTTTTATGATAGGTGGTACATGGTGTTCGATTACCCACCATGCAACAATTGCGAGGTCCCACAATATTTCCTTAGGAAACTATAGAGTGAGTTCATATTGAACAAAATCCCAAATTATTTTGATATGAGGGATTTCCAGGGGAGAGGTGGGGGGTCAACTCAGGATAGACCTGGTGCACAGCTGGATCCTACGCGGCAAGGTAGACGAGCTCTCACTAGGCCACCTCGTGAGCATGTTGTTATGCCTTTTGTCGTGAAGGAAAGTGCTGACGTAGAGACATTGTAGGCAATCAACACTTTGACCCAGAGTGTCATCCATCATACTAGCCCTATTCTACAGTGCCATCTAGGGGAGTCTTCGAGTGGTGGCCTTCAAACAGATGTGTGTCAATCTTGCGGGGCTACTTGTTCACATGACCCCACCGACCCTCAGGAGACTAGTACAAAGGATCCATTTGCTGCTATGGAGATGGAGAGGGTAGCTGACATTTTGCATGAGGCATATGGCATTGATAGTCAGGTAAAAGTTAGTGCATGTGTTCATTGAATTTAATTTATTAAATTTCGATTTTGAAATGCAAGATTAACTAAAAATGTTTTATGATTTTAATAAAATTGCAGGGTCACAGTGTTTAGACTGGATACACTGGCCCCCCACCAACCTATTTCTGCAGTACACCTATCGCTAGGGTATGTAACTAGTAAACAATTATAAATTTATTGCATGTTAATGGAATTGTTTTATGAATGGTAATTTAATATGCAATTTTGGATGTTGAACAGACTAATATTGGAGGTTTTGATGGAACACTTCCCAGTGGCAGTGGATTTATTCAAACCTTCATGCAGGTAACATAATACAAAGTTTAACTAATGAATCAAGTACTTAATAGATTTGTGTAGTTTATACATGCACATCGTTGATTATGTTGAATAATTTATTATTTTATTTTTAGTTGTTGCGAGACGATACACCTCTGAATGTGACGAGGGCAATGGATATTGGTGTGACATCTGCTATACAATCCTCGATGGCTCTGACAGAAGAGGTATGAGTAAAATTAGTAAATTTCAATTTACATTTGTTTTATAGATGTTAGTTAGTGAAAAATCAAACCATTATTGATTCACGTAGTTTAATTTCTATTTGTATAGTTTATACAGGGCTTGAGCATGGGTGTGAGAATATTTCCCTCATGGAGAGAGATCGTGAGATGGCTGTAAGTGATTATTTTGTCAAATATATCATTTTTTATAATGTAATTTCTATATATTCATGTCTTTACTTCTTATTGTAACAGTTAAAACTTCACCATGAACTAAACCCTAGGAGGAGTAGCAGGAGCACTCCACGAGCACAACAAAAATGAGTGACAGACCTATTGCCATCCGAGCGAAAAGGAAAAGGAAATATTTTATTTCCAGGGCATGGAGAGCAATGACTTTTGATTCCAGAGTCCTTTGTTGTATGCCTTCATGGTAGTTTTGTACATATTGTTTATTGGACATATTTGACATTGTATGCCTAGATGACATTCTCGTAAGCCTATATGGCTATTTTGTACATATATTTCATACTTATATCGACATATATTGATGTATGCCTACATGGCTATTTGGTTAATACAAATATCTTTTATCGATGACTATCCATATTTGCATTCTAAATTGATGGTTCAATAGATATGAGTTACGTGTATTCAAGTGTATACTTTACAACTTATGTGTATACTTTGTGACTTACGTGCATTCGAGTGTATACTTTGTGGCTTACATGTTTTCATGCATATACCTTGTATTCGTGCATATACTTTGTTTTAATTTGTGTATACTATGTATTTGTGTGTATACTTTTTGAGGTTTACATGTTTTTGAGTACTTGTACTTCTCTTATTGACATGTACATGTTTGACTTATTCACGTGTATAATTATTAATTGGTTAGCCCTAGTATGGATCTATGTCATCCTCAATGCATGATCCTTGAGATGGAGTAAGAACACCCTCAAGGTCAAAAGGAGTTTCACATGCATTCTTCATAGGCTCATTTTGGTAGTGAAACCAAAAACCTCTTGCATCATTGAAACGAATTTTTTTTTCCTTTATAGTAGGTCTGAAGCCATTATCATTCTCCATCAGTTCTTCATGTATCCACTCCCCATTAATGGTTGTCTCATGACCTTCATGAAACCAAGCACTTATCTCATTTTTGATAGAAGAAATGTATGCAGATTTATCTTCCTCCTTATGAACCATTCATTATCATGAGAGTTGGGTTCTTGTGAACCACTACTGATGAATCATGGGTCAAAACTACACGATTGAATCCTGATAGCAATATCACAATATTTATATATCTAAATGTGTTATTTCCTTCAGCTAAAATTTGTGCTTATACTTATGTGATTGATGTATGTTTGTGTATGGGATCATAGTAATTTATATTTGATGATGCTATTGTGTCTTTAAGGTTTATTTATTAAAGGGTGCATGAAACAAGTTTTAAATCCTTACAAATCTTTGAATTTCTTAGGTTTTTCTATTTGTCGAGTTTGGGCTCCGAGCCCGAGTCCAAGCCAAAAAATGGCTTGTCAAGTCTGAGGTGATTCCTAGTCTTGTAACACTGGTGTGAACACATCGAGGAATAATGTATATGCCGATGAAGAGAGAACCCATCCTTGTTTCCAAACAAACTATGGTATAGATATGGTTGGTCGAGATAAAACATCACTCTTCTGGATAGTTCAAACCATAATCTTTCATGGCTACAAACACACCTTCATTATGTGTGTTCTTGATCCTACAGAAGAAATGGTGGAACATGTTGTAGATCAAATATTGTAACTCTAAGTCCACAAGAAGGCTACTTGTCCTGATTTTCGCAAATGTCTTTAAGATGTTCATCCTTCTTGAGTAATGTGAACTATTGATGTCATCTAGATCCTTGAAACTGTTTGCAATCATGTGCAATACTGTAGAAGCTAGAGCTATATCTAATACTACAAATGACTGCTCAATGGAATCCTGATAACAATATCACAATTTGACACATTGTAGAAAATACCTCCTACTTATCAATGGATGAGCTAAAGGGGCTCTATAATGAATGTTTCATAAGGCACAACACTTGCTGAAGGTTTTGTAAATGGGGTTGCAAGCTAAGTGGGCTTAATCTTGGGGAAAAAACTTCGTGGTTAAGCGCTTGAGCTGGAGTATACTGGAATGGATGACCTCTTGGGAAGGCCTAGTGCCTCACCTCTATGAGCATCACCTAGATGCAATGAGTGTTAAGTGGGCCATTCAATATCATTTCAATTTTTTTGCTTTAAGCAACTTACAAATTTGCAACTTTAGACTCCTCCAACCTAAGCGATCGATCTGGTGGAACATAGCTTGGAGTGATTCCACGTGTTTCATTGCAAAAGAGGACCATGCCTAGCATAAAAATACATATTTGTACGTGTTGGAATAGTCCGCTTGTTCACAAAAGTTGCAGAATGAAAGTTGCACCACTTTGCAACTTTGCACTGCTTGCATTTGATGTTTTTTCCATCAAGTGAAAATCTACCACCATTGGAAAACCACTCCGAGATAGCCAAAACCGAGAGAGGTTTTTGTAGACAGGCTCAACGCGATCCTATAGGATTAGACGAGAAGTTTCTAAGCATCACAATATCTAAGTAATAGCATGCTGAAGTTTGCAGCCATTTTGCAATTTCAACCCTTAAGGGATCGATCCGGTGGAGCATAGCTCAGAGTGATTCCACGTATTTCGGTGCAAAAGAGGACAATGCCTAGCATAAAAATACCTATTCAGACATGTTGGAATAGTCCACTTGGTCACATGAGTTGTAGAGCGAAAGTTGCACCACTTTGCAACTTTGCACAGCTTGAAGTTGACACTTTTTCCATCAAGTGAAAATCTACTGCCACGACGAAACCACTCCAAGATAGCCAAAATCGAGAGAGGTTTTTCTAGAAGCATCCAATGCATTTCTGTAGGATAAGATGAGAAGTTTCTAAGTGTCATGGTATCCAAGTAATAACATGCTGAAGTTTGCAGCCGTTTTGCACTTTGGACCCTTAAGGGATTGATCCGGTGGAACATAGCTCAGAGCGATTCCACGTGTTTCGGTGCAAAAGAAGACCATGCCTATCATAAAAATACCTATTCAAACATGTTGGAATAGTCTGCTTGGTCACACAAGTTGCAAAATGGAAGTTGCACCACTTTACAACTTTGCACTGCTTGCATTTGATGCTTTTTCCATCAAGTAAAAATTTGCCACCATAGGAAAATCACTCTGAGATAGCCAAAATTGAGAGAGGTTTTTGTAGAGGGGCTCAACACAATCCTATAGGATCAGATGATAAATTTCTAAGTGTCAGGTATTCGAGTAAAAGCATGCTGAAATTTGTAGCCATTTTGCAATTTGGACCCTTAAGGGATCGATTTGGTGGAACGTAGCTCAGAGCGATTCCATGTGTTTCAGTGCAAAAAAAGACCATTCCTAGCATAAAAATACCTATTTGGACGTGTTGGAGCAGTTAGTTTGGTCACACAAGCTGCAGAGCGAAAGTTGCACCACTTTGCAACTTTGCATTGCTTGAATTTGACACTTTTTCCATCACGTGAAAATCCGCCGCCACGAGAAAACCACTCCAAGATAGCCAAAACCAAGAGAGGTTTTTCTAGAGGGGCCCACTTCCTTTCTGTAGGATTAGACGAGAAGTTTCTAACTATCATAGTATCCGAGTAATAGGATGCTAAAGTTTGCAGCCATTTTGCACTTTGGACCCTTAAGGGATCGATTTGGTGGAACATAGCTCGGAGAAATTCCGCGTGTTTCGGTACGAAAGAGGACCATGCCTAGCATAAAAATACCTATGCGGACATTTTGGAATAGTCTGATTTGTCACACAAGTTGCAGAGCGAAAGTTGTACCACTTTTCAACTTTGCATAGCTTGAATTTGACACTTTTTCCATCAAGTGAAAATCTGCCGCCACGAGAAAAAAAACTCTGAGATAGCCAAAACTGAGAGGGGTTTTTGTAGAGGGGATCAATGCCTTTCTGTAGGATCATACGATAAGTTTCTAAGTGTCACGGTATCTAAGTAATAGCATCTTGAAGTTTGCAGCCATTTTGCAATTTGGACCCTTAAGGGATCGATCCGGTGGAAAGTAGCTCAGAGCGATTCCACGTGTTTCAATGCGAAAAAATACCATTCCTAGCATAAACATACCTATTCAAACACGTTGGAGTAGTTAGTTTGGTCAGAGGAGTTGCAAAGCGAGAGTTGCACCACTTTGCAACTTTGCATTGCTTGAATTTGACACTTTTTCCATCAAGTGAAAATCCTCCGCCACGAGAAAACCACTCCAAGATATCCAAAACCAAGAGAGGTTTTCCTAGAGGGGTCCAACGCCTTTCTGTGGGATTAGATGAAAAGTTTCTAAGTGTCATGGTATTTGATTACTAGCATGCTAAAGTTTGTAGCCTTTTTGCACTTTGGACCCTTAAGGGATCGATCCGGTGGAACATAGCTCAGAGCGATTCCACATGTTTTGGTGTGAAAGAGGACCATTTCTAGTGTAAACATACCTATTTAGATGTGTTGGAACAGTCCACTTGGTCACACAAGTTACAGAATGGAAGTTGCACCACTTTGCAACTTTGCACTGCTTGCATTTGATGCTTTTTCCATCAAGTGAAAATCCGCCGCCACGAGAAAACCACTCTGAGATAGCCAAAACTGAGAGAGTTTTTTCTAGAGGGGCCCAACAAATTTTTAGGATCAGATGAGAATTTTGTAAGTGTCACGATATCTGAGTAATAGCATGCTGAAGTTTGCAGCCATTTTGCACTTTGGACCCTTAAGGGGTCGATCCGGTGGAACATAGCTTAGAGCGATTCTAAGTGTTTTGGTGCGAAAGATGACCATGCCTAGCATAAAAATACCTATTTGGACGTGTTGGAACAGTCTGCTTGGTCACACAAGTTGCAGAAAAATGTGTACAAATTGTTTACATGACCTTTATATGACCTTTCACATTGTTTACATTTCAAAATTCAAAGTTTGCAAATTTTCCTACTCAAGGCATTTACAGAACAGGGTGCTACTACACCAAACATGAACTCCAAGCTTACAATATTTGAATATATCTCATTATGTAATTAAATCTTATTATAATGCCTCTGGCACTTCATTCTCTCAGATCTTTTACAATGTCACTCATACATTCAAGATTCTGTTTAAATGTCTACATCATAGGTGCTCATTATGAGGTTAACCTCAAATGAGTAACTTGAGATTCCCTCGCTAAGCTCCACATGCTCTCTTATAATGGCTTGAAATCAAAATTGAGATTTGTCAAAATCATCAAAATAAGTATGTTGCATTGCTTTTTTGGCTGAGATTCTCTTTGATGGCTCTTAAATCGGCATTTTCTGCAATGAAAGATCAATCAATTTTTAGTAGTTTACTTAAAAATATGCAAAGTAAAAGAGAAAAGGAAAGAGCATCCAAAATGGAAATGAAATAAAAATAGATGGAAGGCACTTATAGATGTTGCATTCAAGCATCAAAATAAGGATGTTGCATTGCTTTTCTAGTTGACATTCTCTTGGATGGCTCATATATTTGCATTTTTTGCAAGGGGACACCAATCATTGTAAAAGAAGATGATGGAATTAATAAGAACCAATGTGCATATACTTACAAATTAATCCAACGAACCATTCGGGTCTTCTCTACTCTTTATTGTGTCAAGTATTGCCTCATGGTCAGACTCACAAACCTTCCATAATGTCTTGTTCAAAGGTCTACCCCCATATTTGGTCAAGTGAACATTGGATGCCACGACAAGGTTCGAGTAATGAAGAATCTTACGATGCATGTCAAAGTCCTAAAATAGCCAATGTTTAACACTTGAATGTGGTTACCTTCTAAGCCATGTTCCAGTAACCACAAATGAGCCTGTAGGGTATTCGATGTTTTCTCCATCTATAACTGGGGCCTCCAATTTCTTTTTGGTCTCAACACAATGACACAAGTAATAGTTTGTTCCCTCTTCATTGTCTTCATCTACAATAGCTGCATAAACATGCCTTGCATTGATATGTGCAAAAAATCTCTTGAAATTTGTCAACATTACGAATATAGTACAGATCTAACGATATGGAATTTCAACAACTAAGAAAGTAGATATATCACCTCACTGAACTAGATCTGATATGTGGTCAAAGTCGACCGATGATTCTATCTGTGTCAGTTCTAATGCCGTCAGAGGGCGATACATGTGAAGTGGGCTAAGATAACTTGTGAACCATTTGTCAACCCATTCCCCTGACTCACAATCATTCCAGTCTTGCATTGTACATGAAGAACAAAAGCATGCCATCTTTTGTGTATTGATATTCCATGAACCTACATTTGAGCTAAGGAAAGAGTGTACCTCACTCGATCCTATTAGTGTACAACAGTCTTCATATGGTGCAATGTTAGTATCATCCATCAACCAAAAAAATCTATGAATTGAAGACGTACCTTCTTTACTTGGACCCATCAAAGCATTACACCACTCGACGATTGATTTTGCATTTGTCAACTTTGCACTGTCTTTATACTTTGACTCTTCTCGTGCTAATGCTCTTTTCACGCATGCTCCTACACCATCATGCTCCCCCTTTCCATGTCCGGCCTCACAATAGTTCCACATATGTTGAACACCTATAATGACATGCATCCTGCACAACCAGTAGAACATGCGCGAGTTCTTGAACTGTGTTGCACAGTTATCAAACCATATTATATGTTGATCATATTCTATGCCCCTCTGAGCCAAACCACTGTAGAACATCTAGAAGCAACCTTGCACAAACTCTGGAGAATGTGTGCAATCATCACTGATGTAAAAGTGGTACTCCCTCAATACCTTCCTTTGCTCATCTGTACTATCAGATGCATGAATGAATGCTATGTGCACAAATATTGAAACTTGTGTGGAGTTGTAATACTGTGACTGCACCTCATATTGTGGTTGTAGAGTGTATTTCTTTGCAAATTCAACCACAGATACTATTCTTCCAACTAGAAAGGTGTCCTTGCATAGCTTGAACTGCTTGTCCAACCATCAGGCTCTATGGGTATGCATTGCATACTCAGACAGTATACTATCACAAAATGTGGTCATAAATTGGTACACTAGAATCTTCTCAATAACCAAATCACAACTTTTTGTTTGAGACCCATGTTTTGTAGCATATGCCACTGTTTTATACTTCCCAAACTCTACTAGTTTTTGTCCCACCTCATCTGTGCTTTCCATATGTTGACATACTAGCATACGCTGGAAGCCACCGCAATGCTCGCATGAAGCGTCCAAGCATGTTGTCCTATAGAATATCTGGCCATCCTCTATTTCACATAATTTTTTTGATAAGAACTCTCTTGAAGATTTTGGTGGGGCTTCTATGCCACACTCCTAAAAAACATCGTTAGTATGCAAATCTAAACATATAGAACGATAAACATCATAATGGTTAGAAAACTCAATATGTAGTCTACAACAATAAGTAGTGCATGTGTGATTTATCTTGACATAAAAAGGCTTAAGCATTTCAAAAAATCTTTGAGAAATATTAATTTGAGGATAATCATTTTCAAATTTTTGAAAAAATTGGGTTTGAGTCATATCCAAAAAATGCTTTGGATGTGGCTCACAATTCCGACTACCGATTCTCCTTCTTACCACATCCCTTAATTCGAAGATGGCCTTGTGTTATTCTTCCAATACTCTTCAATTAGTGTTCTCAAGGCTTGGACAACTTCTTTATCTTTTCGTGACAGTCTCCCCGAGAATGCCCATAATTCATTTGTATCATTTCCCTCAATTCTTTGTCGCCTTTGAATGGCTTGATAAAGTTTTTCTACTAATTCTCGTTTGTTCACTAGTCTTTTTAATTAGACGAGCTCTCTTTGTTTGACAGCTTACCAAAGTCGATGTAATGACATGTTGGGTGACATTACTATCCTTTGAGCATGAGGTCTTACCCACACTCTCATAAGCATCCATTAGATTCTTCACAATAGTGTCTTCACTCGATGCATTCGGTGTTCTCAACCCAAGAGTCTTCATGATGTTCCTATACTTTACACCCCACATCATTTCAACAAATAGTTGACATCTTGTAGTCTCATTTAGCCTTTCAAATAATCATTCCCAAATCTTATCAGCATATCTTCTACAAGTGCGTCTTGAAATCTTACCTTCCATGTGCTGCAAAATCTCATCATCAATATTAATCAAATACTTTGGCTTTCTACGCAAAATTCTAGGTGGTGTTCTCCTAGGTACATACATCTCAACATTAGGAATTTCATCAATAGTAGGATTTTCATGTGGGCTAGATTGCATACCTTCGATCGAGGGTGGAGAGGAAGACATACCTTGAGGTTCACATGGGGATGATGGCATACCTTCTTTGTCAATTCCGAGTGATGATGTACTCTCAACTTGAGATGTGTTGGATGGTGTCCAACAATATTCACTTGCGGTACATGGTGTCCCTCCATGTTCACTTGCAGTAGATGGTGTCTATCCATATTCACTTGTGCTAGATGGTGTCCCTCCATATTCGCTTGTGCTTAATGGTGTCCCTTCATATTCACTTGTCGTAGAGGGTGTGTCTCCAACTACAGTATCTAAATCCGTCTTACGATGATGCTTTCACATTCGTGCCTGTTGTGCTGCCGATTCCCGCTCTCTTTTTGAGGATTGAGGTTCCTCTACAATCGAGTTATTTTCATCAATCATTTCCAATTTATTCTTTTCATGATATGTCGCCACCCAAACTCTCTCCTTTTCTTTCAAGGTTTCGTTCTCTTCGTCTGTTAGTTTCCTCTTTGTCTTTTTCTTCGGCATGGCGGATAATTTTATCTATACCATGGTAATGAGACGAATATTAGTTCCTAAAAAATGTATCCATTCAAGTTAATTAAAAAATATATGTCATTGAAGGCTGCATTTTAATAATACTTACAATCATCGTGTACAAAAGTTAACAATAGGATGGGGTTCTTAGCTCAAACAAGCACTTTTCCATGAGAATTTGAGGAACCAAGGAGTGTTTTTGAAAAAGTGTTGAAGGAGTGGTCTATGTAATGAACTTTTGACCTTGTGCAAGGTATTTTGAAGATGTTTGATGCTTTGGAATAGTTTGGGAAGGCCTGGGTATAGGAGTTTCTATAAACTCTCCCTCTTTGCATTAAAAAATGGGGGTTTTTGTATTGGAAGCCTAGTTGAGCGGGTAAGGCTCTAAGACCTAGAAATTATCTTGTTTTGAGACCTAATTAAAGACTATTTTTGGGTTTGGAATTCTGGTGTGAAGATCTAAGGGTAGTTCCTTTGTAAAATTGGCCTACTTGGAGGCCTAAAATAGTGAAAAGGTCAGTTTTCTTAAAGGTGTCCCAAAGGATTCATGTGATGGGTTAAGGTATGTCTTGCAACTCTGAAATTGGTGCTACAATCATTCTTTTATTTTCCTGATGTTTTGGAAAGTTTTGGAGTTAAGGGCCCAAAACTGGTTTTGCACAGTAACTAGATTCCAAGGGTGAAATGTGGGAAATAATGTTTTTGTTTGTTGTCCAGCTTGGAGGAGTGTTGGGATTGGTCCATTACACCTTTTTAATCTTCCTAGATGTCTCTTGAAGGCAAGTTGACATCTTCAATGGTTTGGGGTCCTCTAACTCTGCATCAAAAATTGAGTATCACAGTTTGAAGTGTGTGCATGGTTTGGGAGATACATGTGACAGTTTGCAGATGCTTGGCTACTAGTAATGTGGACAGTGAAAAAAGGAACTAAGTTTGTGTGTAAGGGAAGACTTCTGAAAGGTTTCATTTTTGTTGTACTAACTCAAACAAAGATTTATTAAGAAAATAATGGTTTGGTTGTGCCTTAAGAATTATAGTTTTTGTTTGTAAACAATGGTGCCATTATGGAAGATTTAAGACAACTTGTGAATGACATAATCATTGGTTGATTTTTTGAGGAACCTAGTTGATTGTAATCAGTTATTTTCAATATTTTCAAGGTGTTTTGAAGGTCCTTAAGGAATTGGGAACTCTTAATGCTAATTTGAGTATACGAATCAAATGTTTTGTGAAGGGAAATATAGTTGAATAAGTGTGTCAAGAAAGGTGTTGATTTCTTCCTTTGTACTGCATTAGTTTGTGCAAAGGTATTGGAAGGTGTTTGGACCCTTCAGAGGAATGGGAGAGGCTTGGAGTTGTCTTAAAGGATGAATTTTCGTGAATCATTATGAGTTTCTAATCAGCTTTATGCTATGTTACAATCAATTTTATGATGGTTAATCTATTTTTTTGATTCTAAAAAAAAGTTGAAACCAAGTTCTAATGTTTTGATGAAAAGATGATTGAGTTTGTTTGTTGATCTTCTTCAATTTAAGTTAGGGTCAAAAGTACCCTTGATGATTTGTGGATCCTGGTAGATGCTTTGCATCAAGATTAAAATGGTAATTGGCAAGTGTATATAATGGTAATTTAAAATGTGCATTGACAACCTAAGGTTATAATGACAAACAAAAATGAAAGCAAGCCATAATAGAATGAAATAAAACATGTAAAGACTTCACATACCTTAAAAACCAGACTTTCAAATGGAGGAGTTCAACCCAATTATGTAGCCTTAGCTTCTTCTTTCTTCAAACTCCACAAAAAATTGACTTGTTCAAAAGCTTGTTCCCTTCCAACCTTCAATTGTATATAAATTTTCAATGGAATTGAAACTTCAATTGATATTATATGTCTTTCAATGTGGAAACTATGCTATTTCATGCAAAGGTGGTAAGAAGATCATGGAAAAGGTGATGGAATTTGAAAAATATGCTTGCACACTTCACAACATCATCAAAAAGCTATTTTTTGTCGGAGCACATGCAGAACTAGGGGAATATGCAGACTGTGGGCCTTCAAATCATGGGTATATAGAGTTTTTTACCATTTTAGTGGAGTAAAAATGCACTCGCGTTATGTGAAATTTGGTTTTCTTAGTATATTTTTGAGAGTGGGAGAAAGAGATAGTGGGAGATAGAGAGGGAGGGGGAATGGGAGAGTGGGAGAAAGAGAGAGTGGGAGGGAGAGAGGAGGAGAGTGGGAGACAGAGTGGGAGGGAGAGAGAGGAGAGTGGGGAGATAGAGAGGAGAGAGAGTGGGAGAGGGAGAGTGGGGGAGAGTGGGAGATAGAGAGGGAGGGAGAGAGGGGGAGAGTGGGAGAAAGAGAGAGTGGGAGAAGGGGAGAAGCGGAGAGTGGGAGACCAAGAGAGTGGGAGAGAGTGGGAGATAGAGAGGGAGGGAGAGAGGGTGAGAGTGGGAGAAAGAGAGAGTGGGAGGGAGAGAGGGGGAGAGTGGGAGATAGAGAGGGAGGGAGAGAGGGGGAGAGTGGGAGAAAGAGAGATTGGGAGAAGGGGAGAAGCAGAGAGGCAGAGAGTGGGAAACCAAGAGATTGGGAGATAGAGAGGGAGGGAGAGAGGGTGAGAGTGGGAGAAAGATAGAGTGGGAGAGAGTGGGAGAGAGTGGGGGATAGTGGGAGAAGGGGAGAGTGGGAGAAAGAGAGAGTGGGAGGGAGAGATGGGGAGAGTGGGAGATAAAGAGAGTGGGAGGGAGAGAGGGGGAGAAGGGGAGAGTGGGAGAAGGGGAGCTTCAATCCCTATACCCTCTTAATCCCTCAACCCTCAACCCTCAACCCTTAAACCCTAATCCCTCAACCCCCATACCCTCGTAATCCCTCAACCCTTAACCCTTCAACCCTAATCCCTCGACCCCTATACCCTTTTAGTCCCTCAACCCCTCAACCCTAAAACCCT